>JAGDQP010025022.1:0-27315 GCA_022664845.1 Lepisma saccharinum
ATACCTCTTGCATAGGGTACAAGGGTTTCTCAAAGTAAAACTATCTTGTTCACTGTAGCGTAAAATGCACAGTGGCGCAGTTTGTTAAAATAGAAAAGTGTTTTATAAATGTTATCCGACAAGCAAAAAGAACAAACTAATTTGGATAATTATTGACGTTTGCCACCCGTCTCGATTTTGTTTGGAGTGTCTCTTTTTAACAACTCTTCCGTGTCCCTCCACGACTGTGATGGGCGGAACACCTAATTATAAAAAAAAAAATGCATTAGTAAGGTAGGAATCTCGGAATAACTCTTTTTGTTTGAATATTTATTTACGGCCTTTAGAGGTAGCTTTAAAAATTTATACTCTATTTTCTGTTGTCCATAGTGTTTTTTTTAAAACGGAAAAGTTGATCGCCGGAAAAAAACAGGGAAAACTTCTTTTTTTCAATTTTTCGTACTACTTTGGAAAATAACTTTTTTTTGCCATTTCGATGTAGCTAACATTATTTGAGCATTAATAAATTGTTAAAATGTTTGTTTTTGGTACAAATATACGTTTAGAATAATAAAATCTCTATTGGAATTCCCAGAAGAAAAACTGTGTTCCATAAATGTATATTCAATCGATTCCAGCTTGCAGCCAATGGCATACAGTGTTATTGCATTACGATGGGATAATCTAATGTAGCGGAAAACTTTATGTTTTTTGCTGCATCTTAATAACTTTGCGAACAGTAAAATTTTAAAATATATATTTTACCAAAAGCCAAGAAGAGTCGTGTTTTATGAAAGTAAATAATGCCTTTTAAATATGACAAACCCGTTCGAACTCTGAACAGTTTCAAGGTGAAACGGGTAGTATGTGAAAGCTACAAATAACTTATTTTGTAAATTATTACTTTCTAGTCCAAGGAAATTATTTCATATTTGAATACAATGCTTTCTGGATATTTTAGGAGCTCTTTTGTATAAAGGAAAATATAAGAGTGTCACATTAAATGGATTTTAAAGACCTGCGTGTTATACAAACACGACTCATGCTTAAGCAACTTATGCTACTGTGAATATACATGCTGTTGAAAATTAGAATGTATTACTATGAGTAAGTCTGAAGATATATGCCTTACATTGTTCTATATCTCATTATATAATTGATGGTTGTTCGAAATATGTCAATTCAATTTAGAGTATTATAATTAACGAATATATTTTGTGTATGAAACTATATTTTATTTGTTGTATTCTGTCATTCCACTCATTGCCTTAGTATTCCAGAAAATACAATACATTCCTATTACTTTCCTATTGTAAAATAAATTACCATCATTTTAACATTCATTACTGTGTAATGAAATGTCAACCGGATCTTCCTTATATACTCAACAGTATTTCCAGTAGCTCCTATGACCAGTTGGTAGTACTAACACTTCCACTGCTGCTACTATTCCAACAACTTCTGATATAAATTCTCTACTAATAAAACAACAACATCTACAACTAAAATTACTGCTAATATTACTATTGCTACAACTACTACTTTTATTACGACTACTCCTTATGCGTTAGATTAGCAGCTCCACGTTTAGGGTTTCGAATCGCGCCGGGGCATGGGTATTTGTGAATTTTAATGAGCATTGTATTCATATCATCGTGACGGGCCGAAGTCAAAAGTTACTCAATCGCCCATAAAAAATAAGGTTTAGGAAAGGATTTTTCAACTAACTACAATTATAACTTTTACTACTACTAATACTACTATACAACGACTACGCCTCTTACTACAACTACTACTAATGGCAATAATAATAGTACTTTTACAACTACTATTATTTTTATATTTTAAAAATTAATTCTGTATATTTCTCGTTTTCAACATTCAAAATTTCAATTTAAAAGTTTTAACTTATTTATTAAATTCACATTATTGCTGGAAAATAAAAATGGTAACGATTTATTTGTTTCGTTGTTATTAAAAATGAATTGAATATTTAGTGGGGTACATGAGGGAATATTAGCAAATTTGGGATATTTTACAAAATTTCAACGTTGTCGCGAATCTTCATGCCAAATGTGGGCATTTTGGTGCCTTAAAACACCTGGATGGAGCGACAAACAGAAATTAAAATTGTTATATATATGTAGATAGTGTGTAAACAAAATTAGTGCAGACAAGTATACACAATGCAAACTGAAAACTTTGTAATTATATTCATAGAGTAATTAATAATTGGACAAATTTTCTTTGCTTTCTTGGAAGTGTTTCTACACCTTGATTTACGATATATAATATTCGTTTGTATTCTTGGGTTCATCTTCAAAATCATCTTTTGAATTGAAAGCCATTGAATAAAATAGTAGAGAATGAAACTACCTTCCATATAAACACACACTTCCGACCTCAACTCCTACGCTAGGAATAGTTACGGAAGGACGCGAGATTCGTACTAGTGTCAACAGTTCTAAATACTATATATATTGTACGGGTATTGGTACTATTATAAGTATATTCTTATCCTTATATTTATTCTTCTTATATTCCTCGTAACCCTTAGTGAAAGTTGCCCCAAGAATACAAACGAATATTATATATCGTAAATCAAGGTGTAGAAACACTTCCAAGAAAGCAAAGAAAATTTGCCCAATTATTAATTACTCTATGAATATAATTACAAAGTTTTGAGATTGCATTGTGTATACTTGTCTGCATTAATTTTGTTTACACACTATCTACATATATATATATAACATTCTTAAATTATTTTTTATTCGTAGAAATTTGGTGTTACGTTTATACTTTTAATATGAATGCAAGTATGATGCTTATACCAAAATCCTACCATGTATCGTTTTATTTCGTATTCATGTAACAGCTAAATGATTATGAAATAAGAATTTAAATCGAATGTATTCGTGATGCGAATGTAGCCATTTTAGTGAGTAATTACTTGTATCGTTCCAGGAGAATCATGTGTACCAAATAGGTGTGGTAACATTCTAGCGTCACATGGAGATCAAAGTAATATAGATTTGTTTGAGCAGATCCAATGCACTCAATTCGTTCTGCTTGTTTAGAGCAACTTCAGCTCGTTCTTATGACTTAAAGGAAACTGCAGGGTATAACCATTCTTGAAATATGTCACTGAAGGCAGAGTCGGATTCAAGGATTTTGGAAACTGAAGATTTCCAAGCAACAGCGATAGCTGCAAATGAATCAAACATCGAAATTCCTCCTTTGAAAGCAGATGCTGAACTCAAACTCTGTCATTTAAATGATTCCAGAGTAAAAGAACAATCTGATCAGATATCAGTAAAGAGCTTCCCCAACCTAAAGGAAGAATGTGTACTCATCGATCACGCAGAGAAAACAGAAACACTTTCAATTTCAGATGTAGATGATTCTATGGAATCTAAGGATCCTTTAACAAATATTGAAGGACAAGTAACCACTCATTCTCATCTTGGCGCCAACAACAGAAATACTGAAGAGCATGGTCAGATTCTACGTCCGATCAGGTAGGACAAATATGAGTTTTTTATATGTAATTTAATATTTTGGGTATCGAATTCTTCCTTTTTTGGTTTCATATTTCTGTTTTCAAAATATTGAACCTTATAACCATACTTTCTACAGAGTATTTCTAAACGGGTGCGCTATATTGCAGTCAGTCTTGCCGCTAGATTCTCTTGGAATAAAGGAACAACATCGAAGACGCAAATATCCCATAAATGTGGGCAATTTATTGGTTTATGTTGATCGCTAACTTTCTGAACAATGTTCGAATTTCGTTCCTAGAAAAGGTCAACTTTGGACATGTTTTACGTGCTATAAACGGTTTGCTTGGAATTATTATAATTAAAACTTGCACGTAATAGTGGTGCATCCAACATGTCTGACATCGAAAGTCGAGAATCGTAGCTAGATTCACACATAATTAATTAAGTGACTTCATTATTTATGTCTGCATAGTAAGTGACTTCATTTGCATTGCAAAATCTCTGCGAGACAATTTTCTTATATTTATACATCCAGTAAATCGGAAATAATTTTACATTCTCGAAAATGGATAACCTTTCATTATCAACTGTTTATGTAAAGGACATAAAAACAATATTTCAGAAAGTACGCCTTACATGTCAAATTTCGCGTCAAATAAATAGAAGGTTACCAACTTAGTACGGTGGAATTTGTCATTCCGTGCGAATTTTTGCACATTCTTCAGGTATTCGGCGTGCTGAATCAGAAGAAGTTTTGTGCCAAATTTTCTGTTTTCACTCTCAAGTATTTTTTAAATATGGCGGACACCAATTTTGCACTGCGTCTAAAGTCTAATTTAAGCTTTTTAAAACAAATTTTCTCTCTTTAATCCTCCAAATACAAACATTAAACGCCGAAATATACTCTCATAATCGTTCTAAAGGTCGACTCGTTTTTTTTTTCTTTTTAATTTTTCACAGTGTGAAGTGAGGCATGAAGCCCGAGCTTTCCATTCACACTAGTCGTAGATTCTCTGTTTTAAGGATATCTCCCCATGCTCGACGTGTTGTCTGTATGACTCGTGGAGTTGTACCAACCGCTTTAGTCTTGTGTTATTTTTAGTGCTAAGCCAACGTCTCCAAGGTTCTGGATTCTAATTCCGGCTGGAGCATGGTTGTGCAATTTAGAAATTTAACAGCTAATGAAATCGTGACAGCCCGAAGTCATTATTTACTAAACTGGATCAAAAATAAATACCAAAGCTTTTATCGTGTAGTGGATTAACATCGGCTATCCTACTTGTATATAAGGGTTTTCTACCTACGTGACTGTTAGTTTGCGGTTTTGCTTACTATTTAGAAGCTTAAGTCCTTACCTCTTTTGTGAATGGATGTGTGTGCACTATATATAAGTATAAAAACCAATTCGGGGTTAAGAGAAGAGTGACACCAGAAGTGATATCCAATATGTGACTGCTTTTCTGTGTGTCACTATTGCGTAAGTGTTCCCTTTGTAATGAAATTAAGAGATTTAGTATCCTCCTTTCCGCCATAGTGACACAAAGGAAACCACTCGCAAAATGGATATCACCTCTTTTGTGAGTAGTTTGTGTCGCCCTTGTCTTTACCCCAAGGTTTTTTTTTATACTGATATCACTTATTTTGTCAGGCTGCCTAGTAAAGCAAAGTGCATAGCCTTCATACAAAAGGTCAATTTTAGACCATGGTAGGCTCCGTATCTCGAAAACAGTATTTCATATAAAAAATAAGATTCGATTTACCTCAGCTTGTTGTTGGCCCGTAGTTGACCTTCAACCCCCCCTCCTTCTTCCCCAGATACCATCCATTTGCAGTTTAAAACAAAAAGACACAGAATGACAAACTTTTCGATCATTTGTGTAAATTCTGCGATTCGACTAGAAAAGTCGTAACTTTTGAACCCCTTCACCGATTTTGACGTGTGATAGACCGTTTGAAAGGTATTGGAGCGTACATTAAGATTCCGCAAGTTTCGGCTGCTTATATGGTCTGAGTTCAGTTCTATCATCAGAAATGTGAATTTTTTATTTTTTTCGTACCGCCGTAGGGGAAATCCTACCGGAACATTTTTCTGTGTCTTTGTATGGCAAAGACCTTTCAATTGCAAGCTAAAGCATCAAAATCAGGCTTATAGTTTGCTAAATCCGAAACTAACTGTATTCATTGAAGTGCCGCTAACAGACTCATTTGTCAGCATCATTCGGAGAACTACCGTTCTTCATGATACGTCTCACACTAACTATTCAATTACTCTATACAAGACTATAAAATACCGTTTTAACTGTTTTAGATGCATGTCTACATTATGTGTAAAGCTTTCTCGTAGTGAGTTTCAATGAGTCCATTTATAGATTTCTCTATGAGTAACAGTTTCAAGAATTTTTGTTACAGATCTATTTTGGTCTCTCGATTTGGATTTAGTGTTTATTTCTTCAAGTTGCTCCTCTGTAATTGAATGTTTCTATTTAGGGTCTCCCTCCCCCTAATGTCACAGTAATGTTGTTTGACCTCTGATACACTAGTCACCTTTCTCCTCTCCTGGGTCGTGAGGTTTAATTTCTGGTCTTTCTGCTTCCTTGATGGAGTAGAATTCCTCTGAAATCTATAACACCATTCTTCAATTGATTCACATGGTGGTTTTCATTTCCTGTTTTTCTTCCACAGCTTTTTATCGTGGTTTTGCTCAGGTTTTAGTCCTCACAACAGCAGTATTTAAGTTGTTGTTTTTTATTTGCTTGTTTATTTTGGTATTGTTTTAATTTATTTTCCGTGTATTAGATTTCTTTTGGTTTAAATCTTGTATCTTGGTCACTCGTTTTGGGAAAAAAGTTCTTGTGTTAGATGTTTAAATCTTTTGATATATTCAAGAGGATCAGCGGTGGATCTTGTAACAACTTTACTCAACGGTTTCTTCTGCTAGATTCTTTTCCAGAAGTTCTGGTTTCGTTTGTTCAGTTCGTTGTTTTAGTTGTGAGTAGTAATTTTGTGGTAAAATAGCTGTTCTCACATTCTGTTTGTTCTCCTCTTAATCTCCGGTTTCAAAACCTTTTTATTGTTTTACCTTTTTCCTCGTATAACCTCTAGAAAGGAACGCTCTTCCTCATTCTTTTGATGTTTTTTCAAGTCGATCATCATGATCTATAATTCATTTAAGACATAATGCCTGTATCTTAATCAGTGAGTCGTTAAACAGTTGAGTGTGCCGAGTCTGCATACAAAGATTCATGTCTTGAAGTAAGCTACGTCCGTTTGGTCTCCTCGTTAACTTCTAAGACATTAATTTTGGTTTGGCTCGGCATTCAAGTGTAAACTCAAGCCCTCGTGCGTTATTGTTTAAGCGATTTATGTAAGACGTTAATTATTCATCGTCCCAGTAAATGTTCCTGCGACGTCATGTAACAATCTATATTTCTTATACATTAAAATCTCCAGGCCTACCTTTACTAGTGTTTGCATGGTGGCTGCAGTGTTTCCTCGCTGCAGACATTTTTAGCCATTCGAATTTTGAGTTATAGCATAATGAAACTGGTTGTATCCCCTTTTAGTTCCCATGCTTGCTTATAAGCTTTTATGTCTCTAGCATATAATGTGCTTTATGGCCCATTCATTTAACACTTCTGATTTTCTGCAGAAAAATTGAAGTGTCTTCTAACCATTTTGGCTGGGGTAGGTAACAATTGTATGAGAAAATGTTTTAAATATGTGTCCATTATTTCGTTTGGCTTTTACTTGAGGAGACTATGGACTCAAGTCCAAAGTGATACTTCTTTTATTTCGCTTATTTAATTGTGGCAGTATTTCAAGATTTCCAGTCGGTCCTCTGCGGTTTCCCTCATGACTGAGTGAGTGGTTGTGTTTGCTTGGGCGTCATCTGCCTTTACTCAACAGGCTTCTTGTTTTTCCGAGCCTTGGTTCCTTGTAGGGCCTCGTTGGGAGACCTTGGCATGCTATGCAACATTCTTTGTTGCCTTCGGACTAAAGTCGATCTCGCTGTTCTCCAATGCAGATTCCCACTTTTCGACCAACTTCGGTATTAACTGTTTATTGTGGTTAGTAACCTCGTTGATACTTACACGCAAAAATACTGATGGTGCAGAAAAAAGTTTTAAATTTATTTCTTCTAACATGGTCAGAATGTCAAAATGTCTGCGCATGCAAATTTTGCCAACTCGAGCGCAATTACTTTGGCAGATATGGATGACATAATAGTCAGATTCTTGTTTCTGAAGAGTGAAGAAAAAGTGTGGATATAATCTTATATTTTTAAAATGCTGAAAGAGATGGAAAGCAAACACATAGTAATTGATACTGGATGGAAAGCGCAACATGTTGGAGGATATGTTCTTCACGGCCGTCATCTCGAAATCCGCCATATTGAATCTCGATTGGTTTTCTTAAAGGGGAAGGGGGTCGCCTGATATGTCATTCTTAGCTAGAATTTTACGGGAAACACGTTTCTGAAGTCAGTTTTACCGTAAATGTACTATTGTGAGAGATAATGGTGTGTGACATAATATGGGCTAATGATGCAATACCCTGAAACCCATTGGGTTTTGAAATAATGAAGGAATTGAAACCTAAATGCATATTGATATGGCAATATAATCAGGAACAATTTGTATGTATTTAGGTTTCAGTTCCTTCGTTATTTCAAAACAAAATGGGGTTTTCAGACTATTGCAGTATTAGCCCAATGCCACATATCATTATCACTCACAGTTGTACATTTACGGCAAAACTGACTTCAGAGACGTGTTTCCCGTAAAATTCTAGAGAATGACATATTACACGACCCCCTTCTTCTTGATGGCGGCCGTGAAGAACATACCCTCCTATATGTAGCGCCTCCCACTCAGTATCCATTATTTGCTTTCCATTTATTTCAGCATTTTACAAATAAAGTGTATTTCCACAGTTTTTCTTCATTCTTCAGAAAAAAGAATCAGCCTATTATGTCATCGATATACCCTAATGTAATTGCGCTCGCGTTGCCAAAATTTGCATGTCCACATATTTTGATATTATGACCATCATGGAAGAACGAAATTTATTTTTTCCTGCCCCACCAGTATGTTCGCTTGTTTGTTTTGTTCTTCGTAGCATAGTTGTGATATTCTCCTCGAAATTAGTCGCTGCTTTGGTTAACTCGACAAATTCTAGTCAGGTCTTGGAGTCATATGCATGGTAAGCTATCTCGTATTCTCTCCTGATTTCGGACAAGACGATGTTTGCATAGCAAATTGCGCAGTGAGCTAAAACATTTCTCCTGCTTTTTCTCAACTTATAGTGTGGCCTCGAGGACGCACCTTGTCACTGTTGGCTTGCCACGGGGGCTCAACTCAACTGGATGATATCAACTATATTACTGTGCTTCTACCTTCCCTGTCTCCTTCTTGCGTACTATATGTCATGTATGTCGTTCCGGGTATCATTCAGCTCAGGTAGCTTCATAGAGATTTCTTCAATGGTTTCCATCTTATACTAAAAAGTATTGTTATCAAAGATAAATTTCCTAGGTAAGGTTGAATTTTGTTAGTTAACGTACTAAGAAGTACATTATGCAAACCTCACTTCAAAACAATTGGCAACCGATAGTAGTGAAAATTCTCGTAATTTAAAATTTTCCAAGTACTGCAGCCGTGTGAACTTGCAGCTCCAAGTTACACTGCTGACATCTGTTGACGTTAATTTGTTATCTACAAATATGGACATTCGGGACATGATATGGGCGTTTATTTGGAGCAGCAGCTAGTAATGAAAATTTAATGATTCTGCATATTTCAAACAAAATGTACTTTGATAGATCATTAATTGCGAACATCGTAATATAGCCATATACTGTGTAGCTCCATAATGCGTTTAACATACACATACAGCTTCCTAACGACAACTGGACGTGCATAATGGCCTTATGGTAGCTCCTTCCCACTGCAAATCCGGTCATTATTTGCGATCCAATGATTTACAATACAAATTGTACAATATGTTTTTTCAAATATGCATTGATATTAAACAGAGAGAGTGGGTTAAAAAGAAGTGAGTTTATTTTTTAAAAAATGCAAAACTGAACCTTTACCGGTCATGTGAAATTAACGTCCGTCATGTTGAAAAAATACATGAAAACGAAAGCGAAAATTTGGCACCCAACTTTTTCTGATTCTACACACAAAATACCTTAAGTCTATGCAAAGGTATCAAACTTGGTAAGCAAATCGCAAGAGAGCCCAAGTTTCGACAAGTACTAATTCCGCAAACGTATCCCAGAACACAGCCGTAACTAAGTTTAGGATTTGAGCTATTAGGACTAATGACTCCGACCAAAAAGAATAAAAATAAATTCGTATACGCACTAATGGACATGTGAACAAGATATGCTATTACAAAGCCAGTAAAGAATGTTTGATGAATTCCTAATCAAATTTGGATTACCAAACCATATTTGTTTAAATAAATTATCAGCACAAAACAAAGACTGGGCTTCTGAAAAGTGTAATTTATCAATTACACTGCTTTCTTCCTAAAAGACGTCGGGCAATGTGTTTAGCGGAATGAGTTGTTTCGTGAGGGAAACTGGAACAGAGTGTGATGTTCAATTATAGAATTGTATATTTGCAAACAATATAGAAATAAATGACACACCTTGGACTTCAGTGTGCTATCTGATTTGGATTTCCCTACGGTTATTTTCTAGAATCATTGGCTTGTTCGGAATGCCTTCTTGGTTTCCTGGTTGTTTACTTAAATTCCTTCCTAGCCAGCTACACCAATTGTGTATCTGCCATAGATTTACAAGTGTACTTTTTAGGAATAATTATTCCGAAAATTTGAAAGTGATATTACATGACTCAAATTGTCATACATGTTTTTCGTTATAGGAACCCTACCATTCGAAATGCAAGAACGTCCTGTCACTTAGGGACGAACTTAAGTACAAAGATAGAAGTATCCATTGTGGAACAGACTAATACGTCTGTCAGTGCAGATCGTTCAAACCAGTTAAAACCAGTGAGACGTGATTCATTTTACTGTCCTCATTGTGAATTGTTATTTTCTGTGAACAGTGAGTTAAAACAACATTTGAAAACTCACAAAGGTAAAACATACACATGTCAACAATGTCGAAAGTCATTTGCATACAAATCTCAGTTGAACAGACATTTGTATACTCACTCAGGTCGCAAACCATATCCATGTGAACTGTGTAGTTATTCGTTCCGTGATCGATATGGTTTAAAAAGACATAAAATGATAGTTCACGAGGGATTAAGGCCTTATAGATGTGAAAAGTGTGGTAATTCATTTGGATTTAGTACTGCGTTAAAAACTCACTTGATAACTCATACAGGTCAGAAAGTCTATTGTGAGCAGTGTGGCAAGTCCTTTTATAGAAAAAGCTCTTTAAAAAGCCACACATGCTTTCAATCTTTTTCGTGCGAACTGTGTGGTAAATCATATGCAGAAAAGACGAACCTAGTTAAACATTTGAAAATTCACAGGGTTGCTAAGCCGTACACATGTGATCAGTGTCGGCAATCATTCCGTAGCAAATATGATCTAAAAGGGCATCTGATAGTTCACACAGGGTTAAAAGGTTTTTCATGTAAACATTGTGGTATGTCGTTTACAAAAAGAAACAACTTAAACAAACACTTGCTAACTCACAGCTCTCAAACGTATATTTGTGAAAAATGTGATAAGTCATTTCACCAGAAAAGTCCATTAAAATGGCATATTATAACTCAGCATAATTTGAAATTATATACTTGTCAAGTGTGTACTCAATCGTTTTACGAGGAAGCGTCTCTAAAATCACATATGATAATTCACACAGGCTTGAAGTCTTACTCATGTGAGCAGTGTGGTATGGCATTTGCACAAAAATGTTCCCTTTATAAACACGTGAAAATTCACGCTGGAGAAAAGTCTTATATTTGTGAAGAATGTGGCAGCTTATTTTATTTCAGAGGTGATTTAACGAAGCACATGAAAACACATAAAATGGTAAAATGTTTTACATGTGAACTGTGTCATAAGTCATTTGGCACAAAAGGTACTTTAATAGTACATTTGGTAACACACACAACTATAAAATCATACGCATGTCAACAGTGTGGAAAATCATTCCGGAGTAATGCTAATTTAAGAAGACATAAATCTGCAGTTCATACTGTAATAAATCGTTTTACATGCGAACAGTGCGGTAAGTCGTTTAAGCACAAAAACTCTTTAAATTTGCATTTGATTACTCACAAAGGCTTTAAGCAGTATACATGTGAACACTGTCGAAAAGCTTTCGGACAAAGAGGATCCTTAATCACTCACATGATTACTCATACAGCGGTGAAATCGTACCAATGTGAACAGTGCAGTAAGTCCTTTGGACTGAAGAACTCTTTAATTAAACATTTACTAACTCATACAAGTGAAAAACCGTAATAGTATAAACAGTGTTGTAAGTCGTTTTGTGACAAACGTAGTTTAGGAATGCATCAAAGAATTCATACAGGTCTGAAAGCTTACCCGTGTGAACAGTGTGATATTTCATATTATTTCAAATCTAGTTTTAAAATACATGACGCAAAACACACAGGGGTTACATGTGAATAGTGTGGATATCATTTGCACAAAAATGCGTTCTGAAAAAACATTTGATAATTCACACAGGCCTTAAAGCTTACACTTGTGGACACTGTGTAAAGATGAAGGCCAGTTATACAATCACTTGGTAACACACACCTGTCCAAAATCTTACACACGTAAACAGTATGGTAAGTCATATTATAATAAATCTAACCATGCATAAAATAAGTCACACAGGCCTAAAATAAGTCACACATAAACCTTTGTATGTTTATGTCACTGTAACCTATTCACACACATTATATCTCATTACGCTCCCCGAGCCCTTTTAAAAGTAGGGATGAATGAGGGAGTGAATTCCTACTTTTCGAATTTCATAAAATAATATATTTTTCACCTTTGTACACTTATTTACACTATTCACTATAATTTAGCACTTTTATTTTTAATGAGAGTAAATGTGAACGTCCTGCCCTAAGCAGGGTCCGCATCTCGTGCACCATCCCCCTCAAAGAGGTACGCCCTTACTCTCTTATTTTAGAACACTTCTTATTTTACATTATGTACACTAGATCACTGATAGTGTAAGAACACTGCACTGGTTCACTATTGTTGGGTTCAATGTGACATTGGTGAGTACTGGGGTAATTATTAATGTGAAGAGGTGTGGGAGCACTTATAATTTGGTGGGTTGTATTGGGGGTTTCTTACTGGTTTGGTGGTGTTGATGAGCAGGGTGTGTTGCAGGTGGTTTTCTCCTTGTGGTGTTCCATTTTGTTGATATTCTGGCATCTGTTGTATATTCGATATATTAAATAAACGATTATGAAACTTGGCAGTAATTGATGTTGCCAAGCAAATGAGAGGTATGGTGATCATCTGTAATGGTAGAATGTTCCCGTACTGTATTTAGATTTTAAATGTGTATAGTTAAAATAAATAAATAGAGCAACACTAAAAAACAGTATGAAAATAATAATAATTAATGTTATTGTTATCCAAGAAAATACTGGGTGTAGATAGAGTTCTTCAAAACTGCTCGGTGAGTTGTTTTTTCATGCTTTAGCAAACTATCAAGATTATCAATTGTCTTTTGCAGAGATTGTATGGGAGAGGGAAATTATGTTTTATAGTCATCTGCTAGTTCGTAGTATTCGATTTTTATTAGGTGGACGTAAAAGCGAACAAAGATTAGTGCAACATTTAAATTGTTTGTGTAAAACATGTTTCCGTGTTAAAAAGGAGAAGGGTATTGTTTTAGTGCGTTTTATAAAGTGGTTCAGTGCCTTCAACAGATGGTGTATTACTTTTGAGATATTTTAGCTGGTAAGTATTAGTTTTCTTTCTTTTTGTTGCTTCTGCTTTTTTCGTGCGTAATCCTTTGCGTCTTCGGTCAGTCACTGCCTGTCTTCCCCACTCACTGCCGTGTGCTTCCCCTCCTTTTGCTCTTCTCCTAGTATCTGTGTATGTGAACCGCTTGTGTATAGTATGCGCGTCGCTTAGTTGCGTGACGTCACTGTGACGGATAGAAGTTCTCTCCGCTTTAGCCGAGATGCTCGTAGCGACGGATGGAAATTCTCCGTGTATATCGGTTTATAGCTTATGTGTATGTGTGAGTATTTCTAACTTCTTGCGTCGTCCTGAATAACGTCTGTTTTGTCCTGTGTGTAGCATTTTTTTCATCCGATCAACAGAAATAAGTTGGATCCTTTGTCGATATGTAGGGGGTAGTTCAACAATGTATTGGTTTGCAGAACACCTTTGCTTCACCGGGCATGGTCCGATAAATTGCTTGCTAAAGGCATCTGGTATGTTGGGAAATCTATACGGAAAGTAAATTAAAACTATATCTTCTTCCTTGAACGAAATTTGTTTCCTTTTCCTATCGTAATACTTTTCTGTCTCAAATGTGTTTTATATACCTTGTTTACGATTTTCTTACGAAGGTCCTGTAGTTTCTCTCGTGAAATCTGTTGAGTTGAGTAAGAAGATTGCATATGGGAGATCCCATGATTTTGAATTTTCCTGTACATAGTATTTAAGGGCTTGTTGTATGCTTCGTTGGGTCACTTCAGTCACCCCTGTTGTCACGATTAGAACTCGGGTTAAATTTTAGCTCAAATCCGTATGTTTGAGACATCTTTTCAAGTTCCCTACTGCTGTGTACAGGGTGTCTATCAAGTAGTAACCTGTTGAAACAACCCAGATGTGATATAACTTCATGAAGCAAAAATCTATAATCGTCTGCGCCGAAAGAGAATTGACAATTTTAGCTACGACAAATCTAGTACTATTTTCTACTGCAACATGTACGTAGAGTATGGTGTTATTTTCACGAACGATTGGGCCTATGTGGCTCCGATATGTCCAATCTGATGGTGCAAAAGTTCGCCTGAATTTTTGGTTGGAATTGTCTTTAAACGCTGACATTCGTCACATCGCTTTAAATACTAAGCCAATGTTTGTTTTAGGTTAGCCACGTAATATTTCAATAAACAGGCGCGATATAATTTCGTTAAAGCTGGGTGTGGTGCCTCGGGTGATTTGTGTATCCCCTCAAACCATACTGTGATCACGTATTTCTCCTAATTCTGGATATCTTCGTGTTCTATATAGTATTCCCTCTTTCAAGATATGATATTTCACTGCTCGTAAAGTGGCGGAATCTTCTGGTTCTTTCCCATTTATGGCTTCTATTAATTTTGGATATGTTGGAGCTTTCAACTGTTCTTTCATTTTGTTATGTGTAAAAATTGTTTCTGTAGCCTGTACATTGTCTGCTAGCGCAATGGATCGGAAGGCTAAATGATCTTCTGACGCTTGTACGTTATCTGTTACTTTATGGCGATTTGCGGTAGGCACTTCATTCATCTAGGCCTTCTAATTTTTCTTCTTCTTGATCGATGTCCTCCTTGGATTCTAATCGAGAAAATAGATCTGCTGGTATCTCAGCTCCCTTTTTGTGCTTAAAATCGAAAGAAAACTCAGAAAGGAAGATGCAGTGTCGCTCAAATTTTCCTATGCGGTCATTTTGAGTATGTAAAGTTGTTAAACATGAAGAATCTATATAAAGTAAAGTGGTTGTTGAGTAGATAGAATTTAAATTTTCATATGGTATAAGCTACAGTTGTTAATTCCTTATGCCATGTGCTACATTTCCGCTCCGTTTTTGACAGTCTACGAGAACAATATGAAACTACCTTTTCTTCATTTGTTTCCGGGTAATGGCAGGTCAAATTTCCGCCGATTTGATAGAACAAAGCGTCAGTATATAATTTTATATCAGCTTTAGGATCGAAATGTGCTAATGTTGCGGGAATTATTATATTTTCCTTCAGTTTCTCGAATAGTGGGTTTAAAGTGACATACCATTTGAACTTAGGGTTATCTAATATAGTCGTTGAAATAGCTCCATGCGGTCGCTAAATTTCGGTATGTGGGCTCTTAAAAATGAACACGTGCCAATGAATCCGCTCAATTTCCGCTTGGTTGTTGGTATCTCATAATTTCTTATTTTTCTGGCTAGTTTAGGGGAAACAGAAATTGCTTCAGAAGATACAACAAAACCGAATTTCGAGAGCAGAATAACAGAGATGTAATTTCTTGGGGGACGCACGTAAGTCGTGTATCCTTAACAGTTGAAATAATATTTCTAGATCATGTAATTGTTGTTCTATCTTCTCCCCTCCTATAATAATGTCATCTGCGAATGATGTTATTCTTTCGGGTAATCCTTTCAGTAGTATTTTTGTTGCGATTGTTAGGGCTGCCGCCGAGGTTTTAACCCCCATCGGTGCCCTTTGAAAATGGTAGCTCTTCTTGTGTGGAACCTCGAAAGTTGTATACTCTTGGCTGTCCTTATCTAATTAAATCTAATAATAATATTGACTGATATCTAATAAGGTTATCAGCGCTTTTCCTTTAAGATTTGTAAATACCTGTTCTGTTGACAGGAAAGGAATAGCTAAATATCGAGTAAATTGATTTAATTTAATCAGATTTACCACAATCCTGTATTCCTTTGAACCTGGTTTGCGTACGACAAGAAGAGGTGAAGAAAAAGAACTTGAAGTAGTTTCCTTTATCACTCTAGCTTTTTCTCATTCATTCAACTGGTTATCTATTTGCTGACGTATGCCAAGAGGAATAGGTGGACTTCTTTGATGAAAAGGTGCTGCTTCGTCAACCTTAATTTTGTGTACATAGCCCCTGAAATACGATATGTCTGATAGAAAATAACTAAATACGTCTCTATAATTGTACAGTAGTTTTGCAAGTTTATTTTTTGCTCTTATTGGAAGTTCTGGATTTATATCAAACATTGAAAGGTCAAAAAGTGGTTCTGTATGCGCCAATCTGGCATCTATTTCTTGGGGCGTCCTGTATTGGAACATATTATTTTCGTCCGGCTTATTTTCTTGAATTTGTACTGAGACCTCTTCTAATTGATCTTCTATATACGTTATTGGTGCATTTTTGTTTAACTTAACCTTGCGTCTTGTTGGGTTTGCAATTAGAAGTATCGGGTTATCGATTGGCATTTTTAACGTTATTGCCTCCAGGTTGTATTTATCTGTTAAATACCTCAGTAAAGTGACGTAAACAAACGCTGAGTCCAGTTTTATGCTGTTCTTCAATCTTACAGGAGTAAGATTTCGCTGCTATCACCACTTTTTTTGCTGCGTAAACATTTGCCATACTATGTTGCTTGAGTAACACAGTAACCGATGGGGCATTGTTTTGTTGTCTTTTATTTTGTTCCGATATGATAGCTTTCCTTGGTCTTTTATAAATGGAAATGATATTTCTTTCTAAATTAATATGAGCTAATAGACGTTGAAGTAAATCTTATCCAAACAGATGTGAATTTTTCATTACACGAAAATAATGATTGTAATCTGTAGATCCAATTTTGAAGTAGAGTTATGTATTTCAATGTTACCATCTTATTTGCTACACCTCTAATTTGTGTTACATGTGGTATTAAGATGCATTTTTAGGAAGTTCTTTTTGTGGCCAAATTGAAATAGAGCTCGCCGTATCTATTATTGTTGGTATTGTTTTACCTGCTACTTGAACTCTAATTATAGAACGGTTGTTATCCGTATCTCTATCTGTAAACATTCTGTTTGCTGTTTGTGTGCTATATGCTGCATCCGTAGGGTTGGAACTATTTGTTAGTGGGTTTCATGACTTCGTCCTCTTGGTCGAAGGGCGACTTTACTCGTTTCCTTGTTTTTGTTATTATTATCCTTATTGTGCCAAAAAAATATAGGAAGAATAACCAGGTTTTCGGCAGACGGAGCAAACGGTTATTCTCCCGTCCCCATTTTATTCCTTTGTTGAATATTTTTTTCCATTCTGGGAAGTTCCTTTCTTTTTGCCATTCTTGTTATTATATCCCTTTTTATATTTATTTTGTTTGTAAGCTGCATTGTTGGCTATTGTTAGTGTCAAATCTGCTAATTTGCTTGACAAATCAACCAGGGTTGTTTGAGGATCATTCTTTTGGTGGTATTGGTTCTGATTAAGGGTTTTCCTGTATTCATCTTGAGGTGGTGGGTTTTTACTTGTTCCCTAACGTAATCGTTTGTGTCTATGGAATGCATTATGGGATCTTGACCATGTTTTCTAGATTGATTACTATAGAAATTCAAAATTGGAATTTGAGGTAAAATTTGAGTGTGTTTGGTTTATTTTGTTTGGTAATTTGGCATGTATGCGGGTGGTTCAGGATGAGCTTTGCTAAAAATCTATTATGGGAGTTTGATTTGTCCATATAGGTAAAGTTTGCGTACTGGAACATGGGTTTAAGGCATAATTATACTGTTGGTTTGGGTTTTGATTATGGATATTAGGTGTATAGTAAGGATTTACACTTTGGGTTTGAACATTTGGTATTTGTCTATTCTGTTGCCTACATTCATTTTGACACTTAGGGTTTTCCATTGCTTGCATCCTTTCAACATATTCCCATTTTTTAATAAATCCTGCGATGTTTCTAATGCTTGTAGCCTTGTTTGTAAACTTGCTACTGTTTTATGTGTTTCTAAAGCTATGCTTTTGAGAAACTGCTTTTGGAGGCCTAATGACAAATAGTGTACTTTAGCTTCCTCTGAACATTACAGCAGATTGTGTCGGATAGCTCGTAGCTCCCTTAGAAAAGATGCATCTATGCTTTCATTGGGATATTGTTGGACTTGATGTATTTTCCATTTCAGCTTTATAAGCTGCCAAGCGAGGTCGGCAAAAGTTAGATAATTTCTCTTTTAGTTACTCATAGTTCAGTGCAGTAAATTGATTTAAAGTTTGTAACTGGAATACCAAATCTAATGCTATTTCAGATAGGTACATTGGTAAAAAGTCCTTCTTTTTGTCATCATCCCAGTTTTGTAAAATTGACAAATGTTCAAAGGTCATAAAAAAAATTCCGAGTCTTCAGTTATTTGGCCCGTAAATTTCGTCAAATGTGGTAAGTTAAAAGTTGGTTTTGTAGCCATGTTACCTTCTAAATCTGAATCTGAATTCGAGTTTGAGTCGGAATTTGAATTAAATTTATTACTTCTTGCACCAGAACGAGTCAGTGGCATTTATTTATGAAATTTAGGGTGGGTGCTTTTGCTCTGCATTGAATTACTATAAATACAATTGAAATCATGTATAGTGTACTAAAACATACATTATATATGTTGTCCAGTCCGTCCTTTGGTGTAGATATCCTTTTGGTGTAGATGTTGAGAAGGGGAAAACTGACACGTAATTTGGAGATTATTCCTTGGTTTTTTGTTTTATCCAATTTTAAATAATATTTGGTTAGTTTTTGCACTTTCACTTTAGACACTGTCCTTTTTTGTTACTTCGGAGATAGTTTGAAATTACTGTAGTTCTATTCACAATGAAACCAGCACCGACACCACGTTATGATCCTTTGCAGGTCATATAAATTGGGTAGAGCAGGATCGAATTTAAGGATCACTGTGAATAGATAATACTTGATCTGTGTTTTTCCCAATACCGGTTTATTATAAAAGTTTCCAATATATATTACAATAGTATTTCACTTAATCCGAATTATGCATGTAGCTATGGTTAATCTCGGACTTGTGCTTTGACGCTATGTTCTAGTAGATCACTTCTTGTAAATTAGCTTTGTGATGGACTCCGTACCAAGTCCCAGGTATAGTTGGTTGTTGTTGCTAAATTTCGGCCCCGTACCAGGTCCCAGGATTAGAGAGGGAGAAGTGACCACTGTAAAGTTAGTGATGTAGGACTCTTGCTGTCAGTCTTTTTTATAATCGTTTCTTCTTTCTCTTCTACAGTATGTCTTCTCGCTTCTTTAATTCACCCACAAAGTGTATTGTCGTCTGCTACTTGTGTTTACATAAACACCTTTGTGTGTTTATGTCACAGTAGCCTATTGACACACATTCTATCTCATGGCGATATTAGTGTAAAGAAGTCATTTCTTCCATAGGTACTGTAATCTGTCTTTTGATAACATACAATGCTAAAACTATATGGAATAATCTTCTCACCTACGTCAGCTTGGAATATTAGTCTAAACTATAGATTCATATACTTAATTTCAATTGTCATTTCACTCCATTTGCGAAATGGGGTTGTAAAATATATCTTCTAAGCTCATGACAAATTATACTATCTGGAATCTATATTGGAATAGTATTGTATATCATGAAACCAATGATGTATCCAGAATTTAGTTTTGCGAGAGTTTACAGGCTTTCGGGAGGTTCCAAGATGTGTCTGTGTATGGAAAGTATTTTGGCGTATTCCTTCAATTAGGTCTGAAAATGGTACCTTAACCAAGACTCAATCCACTGATTACGTTGATGGGGTGACTTTGCGTCAAGGTACATAGTCGAAAATTTCACTCTTGAGCAAGGTCTCACTCACCCTTTTAATCTAACCATTAACCAGAAAAGGGGGCATTTCCACCAAAATGGGACTTCTAAGACAAAAGAAGACAGTAGGACTATCCCATTTAAAAATCTTAAACATGGAAGAGACTAGGAAAACAGCCAGGAATCTCCGCCTAAAGAATAAACATGAATCCTCAAAGAGAAATTATAAACTTTTTGTACATTTTACCTTTACTCATGACTAAAGTGTTCAGCTTGAAGAGCACATCTGTGCAGGTACCTGTTAAACAGAAATCAGGAATACTGACTACTCTTGCTTAAAGAATAAAGCACAATCTCATTTTCTAAAAATTATTTAACAAAATAAATAATAATTTAAGAAAAAGAGAAGTGATAGAAAATCTTAAGCTACTGAAAATATTCAGAGCGTCCTAACATAACATTATGCAATTAATTGGAAATGTTTTAACAGGAATTCATTAAACAATTTCCTAGCAATTCAGTCGTTATTACTACTTAGCATTCAAACAAATCCTCTTACTAGTGAACAATTAACTAACAAGTTAAACTAACAATAAATGCAATAACATGATAATGAGAGCTTACACATTAATTTCTACTTTGAATATAAAAATTCAAATATTAAGTTTTTTATTCAAATCTTCCTTCAATTTTCTCTAACATGCAAGAATTTCGTATGGTTCTAACAGTTCAAGAGACAAGTTTAGCTATTCAAATTGTAACTTATGATTATCCTAATTCAAGAGATAAGTCTAATTTTCCCACTTCAAGAGTTCTCGACGACTAGTTTACAATTATTTGACAATTACATTTTGAAAACAAGGGAAAGAAGAAAGACAAATTAACTAAAACTAATAGAGTGGACTTTAGGCCACTAACCTGAGCCTATCAAGTCGTAAAAGGTACGTAAACGCGCCATCTGAAAGGTTACCTTTGCTCGCCTTGGTCCCGGAGTTAGCACAGAGAGCGAGCACTCGTACTCAACTTTATTTAAGATTGCAACTTGGGCAACGCCCTAGGTGCCGCATTAGCTACTGCGTTTCCAAAACAAACACATTGGCTTTCTGTGACCATATATGGAGCCAGTTCGGGTAAGCAATACATAAACGATTTTCTTCCTCTAAACAGCTCGCCGGCCAGGAGGCCGAGCGCTCTGCGGCGGTAGGCCATCGGTTCGAAGGTCCCGGCATGGGTGTGGATTTTAACACAACAGCTAAACGGCGAATCGTGACGGGCCGAAGTCGAAAGTTACTAGACTGGCCCGTATAGCAATGAAGTTTTTTTTTCTAAACAGCTCATCCATTTCCTGTTTGCGTGGATCTTTGCACACTGCTTGTCTTGGGTCGACTTCAGGAAATGATGTTGAAATAATGCAGGTCAACCCCAAGCACCACAGAAAGAACCACTTTTCCATCTTTCAATATACTTATAACAAAGTAAGGAAGGGTCATTTAAAGGAGGCCTAGGTTTCGAACCTCGAAACCTTGGTTTTGCCACAGCATATTAAATACATATACACCTCAAGTTACAGTAACTATACCTAAAACAGAATTTGTGGCCTCCGAACCCACCTCTAAATACGTCCCTGTATGTAACTAACTTAAAAGGTTTGATATGATAGCTCAATATAATGTGATCTTTGTGTTAAGACATATACTACAAATCTACTGAGATAGGAAATAGGATTAGTTTGATATTTTATATGAAGAGTTAACACAACAAATGTCATAAGGGTCATGTTGACCCTTTGAAAGTTTTTATTGCTATAGCTTGGAAAGGTTTGAATACATTCCTGCTAGATTACGCGACATTTTATAATTTTGTAAACTCTTCTGCCGGGTTCTACATTTGAGGGTGTTTTTGTTTAGTAGCAATTTTGAGTTTTAACAAGAGCATTCACAGGGGCCATGTTGACCCCTCATATATTTGCAGTGCTTTCTTTAGCTTGTTATTAACATTATAATGCTTTCAGATGATTTTAAAGTTAACTTCAAAGTAATTCCGTATAAGCTTGTAAAAAATTAGCTTTAAGCTTGTAAACAAATTAAGTTCCATGCAACTTGTTTGTGACGAATCACAAGTTCTGAAAGACTACTTACATCAGCAGAAATTCTAAAAGAACTACACGCAATCAGTCAAATTGGCTTTGGTGATGACTCCAATGGTGAAGGCATCGAGGAAAGTTCTGAAGAAAATGTTCATCCAGTGGTGAATAACTTAGTAATATTGTTGTGAAAGTATGGCACGAAATATATGGGATGAATTTACAACAGACCATATAAAGACTCTGGTCAAAGAAATAAGAACTATTTTTTTTCACTATACCATGCAAATAAAAGATTTGGAGAAATCAAGAAATTTCTTAGATTCGACACAAAAGTAATAGGAAGGAAGTATATATATCTTACAAGTTCTGTAATGTGTCCAGTATGAAAACGATCATTGAGAATTCCCAGACATGTTACAATCCTGTATGTTATTGTACGGTTAACGAACAGCTGTTTCCAATAAAGAATCGGTGCAGAGTCATACTATTCATGAGCAAGAAAGCTGACAAATATGGAGTGAAATTTCGGATGCTGATCGAAGTGAAAAATAAATACGTAGTCAATGATTTCCCATATTTAGAAAAGGACCATGAACGAGCAATAGCCACTCTGCTGGGTGAATTTGTACTAGACAAACTGGGGGAAATGTTTGATGGATTAGGATTACACGTAATATGTGGCAATTTCTTCACAACTCTTTAGACCTCGGTATTTAAAGAAAACTCAATTCAGCCTGGTACGAATTGTACAACGCAAAAAAGAAGTTCCACAGTCAGTGAAAGAGTAAAAAGAGAATGATCTGTATAGCACAACTATCTTGAAAACTGAGGATATCACGCTCGCGGCATATGGGTGCAAAAACAAGACAAATGTACTGATACTGAGTATTTACCCTAATATCCAATACAGGACGAAAGAAAAAAAAACATTTTTTCTGCAATAAGATGAAAGTAGGGGTAAGTTTTCTTGATAAAATGGCTAAGAAGTACTCCTTGAAAGGTGCAAGTAGAAGGCAGCAACCCACTCAAAAACGCTCGCTCATCTATACTTTTAAAAGGACCGGGGAAGCGTAATGAGATAGTAGCTGTGTCAGTAGGTGAGTGTGACATAAACACATAAAGGTGTTTATGTCAACAAACAGCAGACGACAGTAAACCCTGGTGGTGGAACAAAGAAATAATAAGGCACACCTCCAGAGGAAGAAGAAGAACACATTATAAAAAGGACCAACAACAGGAGGATCACAATCAAGTGCTCACTTCTCCCTTCTATAATCCTGGGACGTGGTACGGGATCCACACCTCCTAGAATCAACAACCAGCTATACCTGGGACCTGGTACAGGGTCCATCACAAGTCAAATATTCAAAGAGAAGTGATCCATTTAGCCACATAGCAGCAAAAGACACGAGTCCGAGATAATTCTAGTTGTACTTATAAATCGGGTTAGTAAAATATTATTGTACCATAAATTGATGTTGGAAACTTTCATAATAAATTGGTGTTGGGAAAACACAAACCAAGACTTGTTCTATTCACAGTGATTCCTACTCGATCCTGCTCTACCTGTATTTTATATGACCCGTAAAGGATCATAACGATATTATTGTACCTTCTAATGTGTATTTTGATTATCGACTATACAAAGATACATCAAGACATGATATAACGCACAGAGGATTAGCATTACAAATTTAAATTTACCTAAATGTCTGCCCTCATAAATATTGTAGTGCTCTAGGTTGAGCGAAGATTTTCTGCAACAATCTATTAACACGAGGATAACCAGCTAAGTGCAAGAAAATTTAAGTAGCGTGTTGTAGAATCACTTCGATGATTGCCACATTAAACACCATGTGGCACGCCATGTAAGGTTCTGCGATACACCATTTTGAATCATCCTTTATTGTTTTGTAATCCAAACTTTATTAATTTTCATTAGGTCACATATTTCTCCGTTTAGAGAGTTCCAGTCTTTCATATTCTCGTCACTACCGTGATGAAGCTATTAAATAACATAGTGAAACTAGTGGTAGCAAGGAGACTAATAGCGCTTTCCTTTGCAGAATCTGATCTTATTACACCAGGAAGTCACCTGAGAAGTAACTTTTAACTCCCACCTTATACTTTCTGTTATTTTTTCTGCACAGTTACACATTTAAAATATCTTTGAAATAATAGTCTGCTGAGAATAATACTTACCTTTGAGTAAGAACTTCGTGTTTCAGCTTTGATTCTTTTACGGTCTGAATACACTGAGGAATCTTCCAAATTGTCTTTGTACTTGTACAATGTTTAGTGTACATTTTTTTGCAACAAGGAAATGGGATAACATAATGATTTTAACAAGCATAAATTATCCCCCCAATTCGAGTATGACTTTTTAAGATGACCAAACGGTATAGTTCCCAACACAAAGTTGGTGTTTCAATTTGAATTGTATTTATGATCTTTAGGAATTAAAAGCTTCAGGAACAGTGTTGGGAGGGAAAAGGATGCGGAAAGGTACCGGGCAAGGCCTAAGTTGAACATACCATCCCAGCATTTCACTGGCGTCACAAAACAAACTGAAAACCACAAATTTGGTGCTTTTAGATGATTTTAGTAACTTCGACCCGATTCGATTCTGTAAGCTTACATCATCCATAAAGGCCTACGTTTCAGTCAGTATTGGAAAATAGAAACTCGAAGATCTGTTTATTTCTCAAGCTGAGTGCGTGATCCCTTCCCATTTACGTTTTGTGTCTCCCATTCCCATATACCTTCATCTATCTTTATAGCACTTTCGATGATGTGAGAATAGCACATCGAAAGCTCAAAGACGAATTTAATGATGTTTCAACGTCGCTAGTAAATGCTACTAATTATAAAGTCTTTTATTGCATATAGTAAACCTTTCTTAAACCAATCACCTAAAATGTTACAATAAAACCTGTCATTTAGAAAGATTATCGTTCTGAAGGTGGTGTGATAACAAGAATAGCTCATGTTTTCCCAGAATGTACGATGGGATTATATATGATGTTAGTAACAGCTATTTACCAAAATGAAGAATATTAATACTTAACATCCCCATAAGGAACATTCGGCGGGCCTCCAGTGGCCCGCCTTCATGATTAGTCGGCCACCGGAGGCCCGCAGAGTTTTCCTCATGGGGATAATAAGAACGCAATTAATTTGGTATTACAAAAATAATGTATTTAATTAATTAGCCTGTTGTAAGATGAGTCGCCGTGGTTCAGACGGTAGCGCGTCTGATTACGAATAGACCCGGGTTTAAATCCCGACCAGGACACTGGAGACCTTTCTCACAGTGTTCCCATGCCTGGTGCACTCAGCCTCCTATCAAATTCAGTAACGGCTTGGTACTCCTGGGCACCTTGGGAAGGTGAAGGCGGTTGAGCGTTGGACTGACCAACCCACCTCAGTACCGTAGGTCAAGAAAATATGGTGCGCTACCTCCACATCCCCCATGTTGACGGTTAAGCTTAATGTAAAGCAACGATCTCCAACAAAAGGTGCCAGCATTACCTCCGTAAATGTCTAATGTATTCTTAAGCTTTCACGAAATTTCAATTCTCCTCCTACAAATTCAAACCTAGAGAGTTCTAACTTTCAGGGAAGAAAATTCTTTAAAAATTCAAGAGTTCAATCAATACCGATTCTCTTTTATCGTTTTATTCATTGTTAAAAGCCCTTCATTGTTATAAGTTTTGATATTGACAACAAAAATGAAGCCCTCTCAACAATAAAGAAAACGAAAATTAAAAAATCGGCATTGGTTTAACTCCAGAATTGGTTATGAACAGTATTGGGTTAGGTACTTGTTTTTTGTACCTACGTACAGGTACTAGGTACTGACCTTAAATTGTACCTAGGTAGATTTATTAGGTACAAGTTGGTGAATGTACCTAGGTACAGGTACTGATCGGTGTACCTAAGTTACTTTTTAGGTACTTGACAGGACTCAAAATATCAAGAACTAAGAGGATGCTGGTTGACTAGAATATCACTCCTATATCGTTACTAATAATAATAATTATTATTATTATCTCTCGGCCTTTGGCCCCATGGTTGCTCTTCGTTCAAAGGGTCTTCTTGAATCTTCTGGCCACTCCATCTGAAGAGTAACAGTCCTTTTCGCCACAAGGTGGGGCTGGAGAACAGACAGTGTAGTTAGTCAACCGGTTGTCTTTATGACAACTGTGTGTTGAAGTTGGGCTCTGTCTGGCTAAAAAAGGACCTGGTGATCTTGTCCTTCTTCTAGTCTAAGCGTAACATCTAAGCTATTTGAAAAGGTCGTGTGGTCCTGTTCTGTTTTAACAGATCCTCTGGCAGGTCGGGTAGCGATTTTGTGTTTGTTTGTTTTATAGCTTATGGACGAACTATGAGACCAGCATAGCATTTTTGTGGTTTTTGGTTGTTTTTCTCTTCTAATGGTACTTTGATAACTGTCCTATTTGTGACCAGCCTATATATGGCAGACAAAAAGTATTAAGATGTAGTTCTTGTTATCAGGAATTACTTCTTAATAAAGAAAATAGATGATCCCCAATCTATAAATTCTAATGACTCTTAGGTAGATGCTGTCTCAAAAAAATGAAAATAATAATAATAATAATATTAACAAACAGTCAGCAACTAAGGTACAAGATAAATAAAAAAAAGATGAACGTACAGGTAAAATGGCGTTTGGCAAAGGTAAAGCAAAAGCGAATATGGTAATGAGTAAGAAAAAAGCACTTTCGTAACACGACAGCATCCGTTAAATTCTATATTTCATTGTTCGAATACTTTTGTGGCACTGGGGGACGCCATTACCACGCAATTGAACTATTTCCACTTCCTGTTTCTAGTGTGAAATTTCATTTTCTCCATACAAGATTTTTTATCATGATAAACTTCTGAAGCAACATATGTGAATACGTATATCTTTCACTTCCAATGATTTCAATTCATTTATGCCTTTAGGTATCGATGGCTCATGCTGGGTTAGGGTAGGGGAAAGGATGCAGAAGTGAATCGACTAGGGTTGAAAGTATCATCCTGGCATTCGATTGGTCAGACTAAAGACAAAACCCTAAAAATGCCTCAGTCAGGATGGACAGTCGGTGTCGGACTCAGGATCTCCAGAGTGTGAAGCCTACACTTTACTAACTAAACCACGTCAACTCGGTACTTCCTATGATGTCTAGTACATCGTTACAATGAAAAGGAAGGTAATAAAATGTTAAACTCCATGAAGAACCCAAGTAAACAGAGAAGTGAACACATTATGGGAAGGAAGCTC
>JAGDQP010025023.1:0-27314 GCA_022664845.1 Lepisma saccharinum
AATATTTGATTTAAACATACCTGGCAGCAATTGTGATTCCAGATCCGAATGCAATACAAGATCCTTCTTTGGCTTTAATAAATTCAGAATCAAATAGGCGCATAGGATCCAGTTGCATAACCAAAATGTTTGGCACTTTCCTAGCCTGCAAGATAAACGTTAAACATTGTTTCCAAACAATGCAAACACTATAATTAAGGTGAAAAGCACAGTAGAATACTGTTATTTGAGACATGAGAGTGTGGCAACATTTAGTTAATATTTTTTATTGAAATTTTAAGATTTTTATAATTAAAATTGTATGTATAATAATCGTCTTCGTTCCTGAGTATTCATTTGAACACATGTTTTCTGTGATGCTTTAAAGGAACGAGGAAACACATTTGGTGTTGAGACCGCTTGTATGTGCTTGAATACACTTGACTTAACATTTTAGCGAAGGGACGTGGCTAGGCCTGCCATATTCTTTAGCAAGAAACATACTCAGAATGCATGACAGATGCTGGCTAACGTTCTAGGCGCAACAAGAAACGGAACTACCTTGTTTTATTCTAATTGTATTGCTTCAGGCATGTGTATTTAAAATTAACTTCTTGAAGGTCTATATTTTGTATTGCGCGGAGAAATCTTACTAATTGCACACTATCAGTGTGGGGCAATATTACTCTGAAATACCATGTATTCCAATTAATACAACATGATCCAACCGATTGGAAATGCCCAAGAAATGTGAGGCATCTCCTGTTTTAATGTTCTACTTGTAAGTAAATGTATATTCTCTCTCACTTCATGGAACTTATTTATTAGACTTAATATAGAAACATTGTTCTTATTGACGCACTGTAGTAATAGGTGTAATCCTAATTTTACAATAAACAATGTTGGTGAAAAGTTTTGTGCATACACATATTCAAAGGACTGCCTCGGCAACGCGACAATCTTTTATATTTCCACCCCCTATCGTAGAGCGTTTTTATGATATTCTTTTTAACAACGGAGAAACGATTTGCAATGCCTGAAATAACAATACAATGCAAAAAATGGTAAGTGAAACTTTGTTGCCTACGAGCCGAGATTTAGGCTGTATCGTCTGGAACATATCTTGTCTAGACAGTGTCTTGTCTCGAAAAGATGTATACTTTGCCTCATGAGAGCTCTGTCTCGTCTCGTTTTATATAGCCATTTCTCTCTCTCTTCTCGTGGAAACACTATGGTGAAACGTTTTATGTATATCAATTGTATCAATAGTATTCTTTGTTCTATGTAACGTATCAGTTTTTCAGTTTTGTACACTAATATAACAAGATAGAAAATTAATAACTAATCTAGGAAGCGATGCTGATTTATCCAGTGATGATTGTGATTAGTGTTGAAAGGAGACGAGACAGCAAAATGGCTGTAGAAAACTAGAGGAGACAGAGCTATCATCACGTAAAATATACATCTTTTCCAGACGAGACCCTCTCTGGACAAAACAATTTTAAGACGAGACAACCTAAATCTCGTCTCGTTGGCAACACTAATTGTGATCATACATTAGATATCGATTACATTCTCGATTATGATACTTCGGAAGAGAGAGAGAGGCTCAGTGGTCATGCCTTCGACTCGGGAAGTCGTAATTTCGATCCAAGCTGCCGACCATCCTGACTGAGGTTTTCCTGGGTTTTCATCAATCAGCCATACTAGGCAAATGATAAGGTGGTACCTTCAATTCAGGCACTGCCCGATATCTTCCCACATTTTGTCCTCCCTCTCTCAGCTTGAGCCTTAGATGCCTAAAGGACATCAATACAATTCAGTTCCGGAAGACGGTTTGCTTGGAGAGGCGATTTGTGCAAGTAGGAACTGAGTATCTTCCTACAGTCTAAAGAAATATAATAGACAATTAACTTTATGGATGGAGAGACTTTTGAAAATAAATGCAAAAATGACAGCTCTAAATCTAGGAAATTAGTGTATTGCCTACTAATAGTAAAATATCGAAAGTACTATTTCATATTAACTGTCATCGGGGAAGGGGGGGGGGGTCCGCATACTCTGAATTTGAAGCTTTTACATTTCTTACACTTCACGGGAGTATTTACGGTTCCTACAAAACCACGAATCGCTACTGTTTACATCATTGGCCCGAGGTTGAAAAGGGAACAACAGCACAGAGATGTAGAATGGAAAGTTGTAAATGTCAAACAAGAGTAAAATGTATAACATAAGGGCTATATCTGTGTCATTTGAATCCGCATTATTTCTAATTGTTTCATGTTGTTTAAATCCAGGTATGTGTCCGTGCATGAAGATTTGCAAATGGGTATTCCTCTTGTGGAAGCGAAAATAGTGAAATTTGGTAGTTCATAAATAATTATTCACCAAAATCATATTTGAACCCTCTTGTATTCAATCAAATACATGCATTATTTTCGCGCCTAAATATAGTGTTTTTTTTTTCAAAAGTAAAGTACGTTTCTACTTCCAATACCCTAACTTGCACAAAAATAAAAACAAACAGTTCTCACTAAACCAATCACTTTCAGGACTGAAGGGGTTAAACCTTTATCTTCAATTTTATTCATCAGTGTTTACTTGGAGTGACAAGGTTCATTTTACACTAACTAATACAGCAATACTTTTTAAAAATGATAAAATACGATGCTCTTAATTACTTGGCAATCAAGATAACTTTGTTACATTTGTATAAAATAACATATCTCTTCTTTAAGCTTTCATTTTTGACAAACAAATTTATTATAGAGATTCTTTCCAGCAAATATTATTTGCTTATCTCAGAGTTTTATAAAGCTTTCATCGTTACCAAAATTGAATAATACATGTGTAGCTCAGTTGCAAAAGAAATTATATAAGATAACATTAAAGTTGGTACATATTTACTCGTTATGTCTTGGTCTGAAATTCTAGCCTCTGATGAGGATCTTACTAGTAACCATTTAAATGTAAAAATTAAACTATTCCACCTTGGTATAAGTCCCTATAAATCTACCTTGATCTGAGTTGCCTGAATAAGTATAAGACGAAACTATAGTTCTTCTCGAAACAAGGCTACCCATATTATGCACTTAACTACCCAGTTCTGCTGCCTAGTACCAAAGATCGCAGCACTTGCTAGCCATAAACGCTCGTTTGCTACAGACTGCATTGTACAATTGTAGCAGCCAGTATTTACTGTGGAGTTTTAGATATGGCGCGCGATTTCGCGAACTATAGTAATTAGTTCCTCTACTTATTATTATATTTTTAAATAATGTTTTAACGGAAACTTTATATTATTTAGAAAGAGAAAGGACGGTAATAATTCTTTTTTAACTAATATTATTTAGTGTGTAATTAAAGGTGAGAAATCAATACTTGTAGAAAGTTCATGCATAAGTTTACATAACCCGACCAAGGTGGTTGTGTAAACCAGATGTTCATATCGAAGCACGAAATGAATTGTGCGTCAGCAACTAATTGTTGGTCCTTTTGAACATATGAACCCCCTCCTTCTGAGAGGTTCCTCCAACTAACTTTCTCTTTTCTTAAGACGTGAATAATTGGGTTTGGAATTATCTTCACCGGAAAGATCGCTGAACCAGGGGACTGGACTCTCATGCAGAGTTCTCCTTTGACACAAGTAGATCTTTTGCAAAGAAGTCCTCACGAAGCAACTGTACTCTCTCATTGAGTACTCTTGGGTGCTTACCTCTCATTCGAGAGGCCATAGAGAGAATTAGTATCCTAGCGAGAGAGGGTTGGGTAAATTATCTTAACGATTAGTCCCCTCGCCGACCTTCAGTAGCAGCGCAGGACAATCCGTGGGAAGTTCACCGGAACACTACATGCCCCGTTGGTGTGGTGTTCGCGGCACGCACTCTTCACCGAACAGCGGTTCTGCTTGCAATACTCTTCTTACCCTCTCTTCTCGTAACAGTTTTGGGTCTGGCCTTTATGGGACCATCAATGACTGCTATTGGTGCACCGGGCAGTGCACTCGTACTTGTTACATATGGCGCCCGAACAGAGAGTTTTACAGTGGAGTTTAAGAAATGGCGCGAGACTTCGTGGACTATAGTAATTAGTTCCTGTACTTATTATATTTTTAAATAATGTTTTAACGCAAACTTTATATTATTTAGAAAGATAAAGGACGGTAATAATTCGTTTTAACTAATATTCGTTTAGTGTGCAATTGCAGGTGAGAAATCAATACTTGTAGAAAGTTTATCCCGACCGAGGTGAACCAGAATATAATCTCAAAGCACGAAATAAATTGTTTACTAGCAACTAATTGTTCGTCCGTTTTGAATAGATGAGCCCCTTCTTTTTGAGAGGTTCCTCCAACTATTCTGGTTCTATTCTAAACAGGTGAATAATTGGATTTCTTAGTCTACTCACCGGATAGATCGCTGAACCAGGGGATTGGACTCTCATACAGAGTTCTCCTTTGGTACGAGCAGGTCTCTTGCAAAGAGCTCGTCACGGAGCAACTGTCCTATCTCATTAAGTAGTATTGGGTGCTTACCTCTCATTCGAGAGGCCGTAGAGAGAATTAGTATCCTAGCGAGAGAGGGTTGGGTAAATTATCTTAACGATTAGTCCCCTTGCCGACCTTCAGTAGCAGCACAGGACGATCCTTGGGAAGTTCACCGGAAACTACAAGCCCCGTTGGTATGGTGGTGGCGGCACGTACTCTTCACCGAACAGCGGTTCTGCTTCCAAAACTCCTCTTACCCTCTCTTCTCGGAACAGTTGTGGGTCTGACCATTACGGAACCATCAATAATTTGCTATTGGCGCACCGAGCAGTGGATTCGTACTTGTTACACATTAGTGCTATTCCATCCTACTAATGTTTTCAAGCTTTTGTCACTTTTGCCAGATCCGTGCAGTAATGGAATCTAGGAACATAATCTTTATTCTCTGTACGTATAGTTTACAAAACACTTTGTTATATGTAAAGAACATAGAGGCGGAAGATGATGGAAATCATTCTTAATGATTTTCTCCTTGGTAAAGTTACAATTTCAACAAAGAACACATGTGAAACGCAAAAACAATCAGAATGATATACTCTTGAAGTTTATTGACAAGGAAGAGAAGAAAATTATATTTCATACAATTGTTCGTGATCAATAGAATTAATAGTTAACTATTGGAAATCCAAGCCAGTTCTCTTTTATATTTACAAGTCTAAACGTGGTTACTTCTTCGAAAAATGATTTAAAAAAATAAGGCTTCAATGAAGTAAATTCAAATACATTAACAACAAACAAAATGAGCAAAATCATTGATTAAGCTATTATTATTGAGTGGTAAGGTAATGTTATGACTTCATTAAGGTAGTATTGGCAGGGTAAAATAAGCAAAGAATGTACTTCACTGTGTATTATAAAATACGTTTGTTATAAATTACGCATACCTTGTTCTGAACTTCTGTAATGTTTAGATCCACTATAGATTGATCCTTATCATATTTGATGAAATTATCCAGTGTGTTTACGCTTAAATGGACTACGTCCGATATAAAAGTTTTGTAGTAATTTTCTTTACTTTCGTTGAAGTCTCCGAAAAACCTTGAATGAAAGCAATTAGAAGAACCTCTTAAGTCCAGATCTGTTTCAGACAATTATATCATTATTCTATTGTAGGGTTTCATTTTCTCGTGAACTACTCAATTCCCAACCACCAGATTTCATATTCTTATTTATTTTGTCCGAACGTTTTCTTTTGTAAGTCTCTTCAATAAATATACTATTTTAATTACACAATTATTACATTCAACTTGAATATACTGTATATGCTAAAATAATCTCCAATATTAACATTAGTAAGTAAACGTGTTAACATGTACGATAGCTGTTTGACCAATCTAGACAGCTATCAATGGTCATCACAATATGCGACTAAAAGTCGCTTGATCAATTATAGACAAGTGTATAATGGTCTCAATGTAATTATAACGCTTAAGGAAAGAATCGACTTTAATGATTCTTGAGTAGATAACCCTACCTGTTAAAAGATAAGTTCATCATATCTATGATATTCATATCAGGCATATGAATTGTACTGATTTTTTTTTCAGTTGAAATGGAGATTGTGTAACGTACTAATTTAAACTGCATTTTTTCAGACAGAAATTGATTAAATTGGTTTTCACATAATAGTGTGTCTGTAAATGATAATCAAACACTACATTAATATGGAGTAGTCTAATTTAAAAGTCTGGAAGCACCCTTTCTGAATTTCAAAACTCGAACTGTTATATCGTCTTCACCTAAAGAAACTGTAACTATACAATGAATGTCCCGAAGATTTGGAGCCTGAACACCAAAATTTGTGTACTGAAAAATGAAATTTTATAAAGTATTGGGTATCAAATGAGAGGATTTTTCCGACTGAATATAAATGTTAATTATATTCTTCAGAAAATTAATTGGGATTCGAAATTTATAACAAAGATTTGCAAAAACAAAATTACATATTATCAAAATTACGGCCATTTTCTGTCGAAAATTGATTGGTCAAAGACTTATTTTAGCTGTGTTAAAGAAAAGACCCTTAGGTTAAAGGGAAAATAGTAAAAGTCACTAAAACTTCAAACCAGACACTGCGTTACTTCTTTGGACCCATAAAATGGTAATTATGCGATAAAGGCTCCCAAAAATTGGGACTCTCGAAGCCTGGAAATCTGTTTGGGAACCAAAACACGAAGTTTATGAGTAGATATTATCAAGTGGATTTCGAACAGGATATGAATATTAATTATTTTAATCAGAAAATGATTTTAGGGATTCCAAATTTATAGCAAAAATGAAACTTCATAAAACGAGAATGGCCACCACTTTTTTGTTTTTATTCTAGAACTTTCGTTTGGTATAATTTTGGAAACCCTGAAACCTTTTTCTGAAAAAAACTAAAACATATTTGCATTTAGTATTAAACAATACTCTCGTTTTAAGCCCCATAATATGACACTTAGAGAAATCCTTATTTGTCAGACACCATTTTTCAGGTCTCCAGGTCCCCAAATTTTTTGAATAGTTATGGCAATATTACCATTTCTTTAGGCCAAAACAAGGAACTAAGTGCATGTTTTCAAGTCTGTTTTTAGTTTTATTTTGTCTCAACGTCAAGGTTTCTATTCTTTTGAAAGAGCCGATAAAGGTATTTGACCATCTTTCATCCAAAAATGGCTGCCATTTTTGTTTTTAATCAGTTTCATTTTCGCAATATATTTGGAATCCCTAAATTCCTCTTCTGAACAAAATAACTCATTGATATTCAGTCAGAAAAATCCTTTCATTTAATACTTCATACAGCCTAATTTATATGCTTAAATTTCTCTCTTCCCAATGTTTGGGTGTTGAGGCCCCCAAATTTAGGAGTGTTTATAGTATAATTACCATTTATTTTGAAAAAGGCAATATTGCAGTGCCGAGTTTGAAGTTTAAATGAAGTTTCAAATATTTTTTCTCTCAACGCAGACGCTTTACAAAAAAAGAAGCCAAAAATGTGTCTTTAACAATCTATTCACCAAAATGTAAACCATTTTTCTGAAAAGTCTATTTGGGATTTAGGGAACATCGCTACAAATTTTATTTATTCCGTCAGAAATAATCTACAATTGAGCTCGAAAGATTCACGTAGACTTATTGAAACATATTGGGAAACGTAGGTTTTCAACCACTTTTTGACCAAAGACGGACGAAATTATGGTTTAAAACCAGTTTAATTGTTGGAAACATTGATACACAACTTTGAACAAAATGGAATAAGAAGAAAAATGGTCTCAAACGATCAGGGCGGTGCAGAAGAAGTCTCATTGAAATATATTACAAAGGATAGATTTCTGACCAATTGTCGACCAAAATGGGCCGTCATTATGGCCTAAAGTTATTTTATTTTTAGGAACATCGCTATAAATGTTATTTAGACCCTAAGGACAAGTAGATTTGCTGGATCTGAGGTGGTTCCCCTTACTCTCTTACTAAATATGAGATTTATATCGGGACGGGCGTAAGTCATAGTGCTGTTACCGCCCATACAATTATTTTTGTCTTATCTTATTATGAGATTTCAATATAATTGGATAACCAGAGTAAGAAATTATTCAAATTGTTCCACAAGTGTCGACTAGCCTAGACAATAACTGTTCACAGAATATGAAGATCAGAGTTCCTGATCATTAGTAATTAAATCCACCCATAGATTCTCTGAGTGTTCCGAAGATGGGGCTATGGTATTAACCCTTGGGAATTTTAATTGTGTTCATGGTCCTCAGACAACTAATGCTCAGGTCTGGATAGAGGATGGGATACGAAGCGAGAAGATGTCGGTCAGAGTCTAAGTTGAAAGTAGAATAACGACATTGGCCTGGTGTGACTGAAGATAGCGCTGGAAAAAATCTGTTAGGATTTTCGGCCTTTGGGATTGAACATTAACAACTGAGTATAATTCGTTTAAATATATAAAAACATATAATTTCAACTTATCCAACACACAAGAAAATTCTATACGGACGTTAACTGGCTGTGAGTTGTAAGGCAGAAAGTTTATGATTATAATAATCTTGCAGCTCCAAACAAGAGTATATGAGTTAATTTAAACTAAACAAGGAACAATCATTTTTATTCTTTTTTACCTAATTTCTTACTATAAAATTCAGTGAACAGAAACACCTTAAATTTGTCTTCCTAAAATGAAGTTATAATAAAGTACTGAGTTGATGTGAATGAAATGACCGATTTGACGAATGGTGGAAAACGCACCTCAGCAACACAACACAGGAATCGACTTAAGTCATACGTCTAACGCCACAAACTTTGTACACGTCCATCAAACATGCTGGGGTACCCAGACAGTTAGGAGATAGTGTTCTGTTGAACAAGCTCGTATGAAAATGCGCTATGTAGAACACACAATTACTAGTGATTTTTCTTTATGAATTCAAACTGGGATATTATCCACATGAAGCCGCTAAAAACATTAATAGTGAATTTGGGACAGAAATGGCGAATGAACGCACCATTCGCCCTTGGTGTGTCAAATTCCCTTCTGGTGACACATCATTCCAAAATGAGCCCCGTGGGCACAGATAAATATCATGTTCGATAAATATTATACTCCTAAAGTATATGTCCATATTTACAGCGAGTATGGTAAGAACTAGACTTCGTACAACAGCTGGAGAATCTAGCAGACATCTTTGCACATATATCTTGGTGAGTCTTCTTGGAATATAATTCTAATTATGGGTTATGTTGAACAGTCTTGAGAATGTCTCCACAAAATTGTAGGAATCTGCTATTTAATATCTTGCATGATCCGATATTCAGATCATCTCAGATCACTACTTATCTATGAGTGGCCAAGCAGTCTGGGTTCGAGTCCCGGCAGGGGTATGGGTGTGGATTTTAACAGATAAGGCGAATCGTGACAGGCCGAAGTCCAAAGTTACTAGACTGGCAAATATAAAAATAAAGTTTACCAAAGCTCTACTACCTATCTATATATAACAAAATGCATCAGCTTTGCCAGGGTGAAACCACAGCTTAGTTTAGTCGGAATTAGTGGCGATGCATTGCGAAAACAGTTGCCATATTTAATATCCAAATATTGTGGATTCATGGTGGTTCCTTCTGAGACAGCTCCTGATCATGTCCCAAGACGTCATTTGTGAGCATCTGAATGTAAATCCTGAAACAGGAACGTATTTCACTGAGCACACCATTAAGTTCCAATTTCTATTGATATAACCCAGATATATCTTATGATGTATGGTTCCATATTCCTGGTTGCTATGGACAAAGTTTAGCAACGTCTTCCAATTGGCAGTTGAGGAGTGACCTGACCTCGGAATCTCTTCCACGTTGGTGTCGCAAAATGAACCTGCTTGGCGAAAGTCTACTGTTTACTGGCTTCCAAAATAATATTTTTTAGAGTTTCAGCAGAAGCCCTAAGACTTTCCTAAAAACAAAAATACAAAATCACAGCTCCGTTGAACGATGTTATAGGCTTCATCCAAAATTATTTACCACATACAGAGTAGTCCCATGTAAAATCATGTGTCTCGTTCAACGAGACGTATATCAGAAGACCAGAATTATAATGGCATTGGGATCCTACACTTAAAGTATCATTAACTAAATGTAATAAAGAGCTTAACCGGATAACATCGTTCCGGTCTTCATTGCGTCATGTTTTATTTATCAAATGAACTCTGAATACAGCTCGAAGCAATTATACATATGATTAACAACAGTAAAGCAGAGGGAAAGATTTGGAAAAGGAGTCAACTTGGTCTTATTTGAAATACTATTGCAGCATTGTTCTAGTCTGTCTGAGAGAAAGTTGACCATTGGGACTAAATCTACAACACGGTGAATACAAAACTAAAACTCTACCTAATTAGCTATGATCTCGCTTGTATTATATAATATTCCTTTATACCAGTTTAATCTTTTTAAGACCTCAATAAATAAACAATAAGAAACAAAATTTGGTTGGGAATGTTAATGGAAGATTGAAGTAGCAATTGAGAATCCATTTACTTAATTAGTAATGATAGTTCTCATCCTATAATTTATTTTTGTGTAACCATTTTCATTTCTGAAATGTAATACTCACCCCTTAAGAGTGTTGTTCATATCTGGTGCAATCACATTTGCTGGACATAATTCTATAGCGGGAAGTGGAAGCTTCCATTCGTTGTAGTTTTTCTGAATAGTGAGTACTGTAGGACTCTCTTGAAATTTTTCCCAAGTTTCCAAAATTAAGTAGATGGTGATAATCAAACACAGTGTGAATAGAATTGCCCAGAATATTCTATAGAGGAGATAAAATTTATGTTTTAGAATAAATGATGTAGTATTATCAGTCATGTTAAACGCAAAAGTGTAACCACCTGCTTACAAGGACGTGTACTATGAATTAAAGAAATACATTTATAACCTGAATTGAAATAATTTTAAGCTTACTTATTTCAGCATATATCATTAATTAACAGTAAAGTAATTTTAAGTAGTAAAGGAATTAGTAGTTTTAAGAATTAACGCTTACGTTTGTAAGTTCCTCCCAGTTGATGGTAAATTGTTTCGAAGTAAGGCGTAATTTATGACATCCGATCTGCAAGTTATATTCTATCAATAAATGACAATGAAACCTTTGATTAACTACTGGCTAAAACTCTCTCAGTGACTAAATTACTCAAATTCGTATTTTAGTTAACTGTAGTCAGTTTCCAACGCAATGGACATAATGGAAAAGAATAGCAACATAAAGAAGACGGCGCTTACAAACATAAAAATTTTATTTAGGTTTATCTGAATATGATACATAAGCGTATTCTTACAAAGTAAAATTTTGGGAATACAGAATGAATCTAGTTTGAAATAGCCTAACATTTATGATGGTCATTTACTATCCAATGTTTCTTCTTGTGTTAGTACCAATACTGTTGCCTCATACTTGCTGCCATAGGCAAATTTTCAGTGGACAGTGAATTCGAAACAATGTACTTTGTTTTCGTATGTAACACCACTCGTTTTGCCTCACCCTGACTAATAACTGCATATTGTCGAGCAAGTTCACCCAGCAATAACGGCAAATATTCGCTTTCACCACACGTCACACAGCTGATATAACTTTCTATCATTCACTTAAAGGTTAGGTCTAGTAAATCTAAACCCCTAAAGCTGATTAACGTGGAAGGAATTATGGAATTCTAATAACAATCATTAAGGCTCTGAAGGTGCCTTGAAAATATAGCAAACACTTTTCTGGACCTTGAAATTCCTAAGTTGAAGTTTGTTGACGGACGCAGTAGCATTATTTATGCAGCTTTGACGATTCCACATGTATCTAAACCAATTTCCTAAGTTAAAATTTGTAGACGGAAGGGCAAGCAGACAAACCTGATCTTTACGGATTTAATACCGTGGCTTAGAGAGCTTTCGAAGCACGCCGTATCACTTTAGTATCCTTAGCAGTCCCTAAGTTAGTAGTTGCTGTTTTGAAATATTCGATGGACTGACTGACAAATGAACACACATGGGAAATGTCTTTAACATGTCATCAGCATTACTTACTTTTATCATACTCTCATACTGTCCACTTAACTATTCCTCTACATTCCTAAATACCTACCACGCTTCCATCTGCAACTACACGAAGTTCATATTTAAATGTTTCAATTTTTATTACTTTTAGACTCGAAAAAATCCGTAACCCAATTTCTTGCTTACATACTTGTAACACAGTGATTTAATTCATTCGTTTTCAAAAGCTTTTCATTTAAAATTAGAAACATCGCTCTATTAAAATATAATGTGAGTACCCTGAATTCCATTATTTCTTTAACAGTCACTCCTTTTGGTCCAATGTAGACTTCTTACTCTGTTTTCCATTCCAAAACAAAACATTATACTTTCATATAACCAGATGACTGCAAACGTTTACTTTCAAACAAAGAGATTGAGTTGAATCAGTTTCTCTAATATTTAGAAGCAGACGTAAAGTGTTCAAAATACTCATATCTCAAACAAAATTTATATTAACAACAAATTCGGTTTTGAATAGTCAATTATGAGTGTCTATTCACGTTAGTCGTAAGACAAATTCAGTAATAAACCAACACTGAAAGTCACTACAGTAATGGTGAGATTCTTTCTGTACACTGTTAAGACATTTGGGTATGCTGAGCTCGATAGATTCAGTTTTGAGCTCTACGCATGGACAGAGTTAGAAAACGATTTCTTATTCTAGCCGTGAATTCAATTTTGATAAAGTACTTGCTACCGCCATCTTGACTACTTTTCATTGCAAAGGAAATTAGAAATATTGCCAGCGATATCATTTGTTTTATCACTATTTTGAAAATACGAAAATGATCAAATTGTGGAGTAAGTCGTGGGATCAACTTAGTTTATACTTTCGCGGTTCATACAACGTGCTTCTGGCCTTTATTACTGTTTGGATCTGATCTCTTCCATATCTGTAACGGCAAGACGTAGGTCGATCAGGGTAGTCGAGCGGTTAAACGTGCGTATCTTTTGACTACAAGATCATGTGTTCGAAAACTGCCTCGGGCATGGATGTTTGTGTGTTTGTGATTTTAACTTCGATTTAAAAGAGAACAAGATCCACAAAGTATAAAAAGGTTTAACAAGTTGAACAAATGAAACCCACTTAGGGCGAAGCAGGTTTTGTATTTATTAGAAAAAAGACACTAGACTTCTAACCAATCAACTCGTGTTCAAATCTTGCTTATGCTTCTTTTATTTTTATTATCCTGCTCCCAGTATTCCTGAAAATTAAGTGGTGGCTATTTTTCATAACCAAGTTACTGGAAAAGTATTGATGTAAGATATGGTTGCCTAGTTTTCCTCAGGAATGCTTCGGAAAATTGTTAATAGTCTAAGAAAATATCCATTGTTTATTAAGGTGTCTGTGACAAAAATTGTGGAATGCTGGAAAATTATTATCCTTAATTTAATAAACAAGTGTTATCCGAAGTTCTTTGATGGTCTCAAAATAGTAATAGAAAAGGATACATATTGATGTTTTTCTGAAATTTATACTTTAAGGTCAAAACAAACACCGAATTATAAATCTCATCGTGTATTTCATAGAACATAGTTCATAAACTTAATTTTTGTCAAACAAATTAGAGAGAAAAAAAGAACAAAAACGACAAGTTCCTCAGATGTAGCTCTGATAGTAGACTGAAGGATTTTGTATGATCTGTTTTCGCTATTACCGTTGAGACGATACTTTTCAAGAAACAAAATTAATCGTCGCATCGCAAATCATGTCCCTATTATTCTGTGCATCTTACGAAACATTCACTTCATTTGGTCAAGTTTCCAAGACATTCAACATAGAAAAATATACATGTCGGAATCTATGCTGAACTCAAGTTGTACTTGAAGTATGAGTATCTGAATTTTCGTACAGAAATGTCGCTCCTTTATTTACGAGTAAAAACGGGTCGCAAATAAGAAAAATAATAGGTGGTAACGTAATGCACTGACAAATTTAGAGCGTTAATAGTGTACTTTAAAAATAGACAGATCCTTAGTAACCAGGGTGAAAATTGCGCTGGTTTTCTTAGCTTCACGCTGCCGAGTGTTTGAAAAAATAAACGTTAAAGCTTTACATTTCCAAATAGAATAATTGGGAACCTATGGTTTAAACGCTAATTTATTGTACTTATAAATTTGGCATTGATTAGCACTACGGTATACAACTGTGAAATTGAATAAGTGATACATATATATACACAATTTTGAAGCTGTTGCAACATAGTTACTGTGTATAATTTATTAACGCAGGGTTTTCGCTAATATGGTACTTGAGTTCAGCGACCTTTCCTAAACTTGAAATTAATATAGAGGACATAGCTGTTTACGGACCTCAGCATGCGGCTATTGTTTGACGTGCTCCGTTCGGCTATTGTTGGCTTCTCCCTTCCATGGAGAAGCCACATGGTCAATAAAGGCGGTCATACAATTTAGTTGCATTCCTCTGAAGCCTGTTTAAAACATCATAATTACTTATTCAAGTCGCATGGACGCTAGGGCCTCCAGAACCCATCTGAGAACACATACTGATTATCAAATAGCAAGCAGATATCAGAAGAGTGCGAATAAATGGAAAGCCCGCCTTTATTGACTATTTTGCATCTCTCCTTCTTTGTTACTTGAATTATCTTACTGAGAATATATATTCTCTAGATCTGTATTATGTTAAGATTTAGGAAATATAATGCCTTCTCGTCTATAACCTGCAAAGGTTATTCATTATTTACAAAACAAAAGTTACCTCTCTGCAATCCAACGCCTCTTCCTCACAATTTCTGCAAGGCCATGAAATGATGTTTCTGCGAACACTCTCTCTAGACACTGGAACATATTTTGCTACTATCTGCATTGTATTTACCTATAGATAATGAAAGAATATGATGTTAACGATACTATATTTATTACGAAGCTTTACGTAAATGAAGTATGAACTCATTAAATTCTCGAATTGTTTTAATTTGCATCGCTAACACTCGTTTCAAATTAGCGAACAAGAGGACAGGAGGAAACATATTAAAAAATCAACGAATGCAGGTTCAAATGTGTTACTTTTTATGATTAAGTTCTTTATGCAATCCATATAGTGATAAAGAACAACAAAGCAAGGAATAGTTAGAATACTTTTGGAGAGAAAATAATGTTTCACTGAACTGACCAATACAGTGGACGATTTTAAGGATATATAAAGTGCGTCTCCAAGCACCAATTCGAAATATTATGGCCATGGATTTAAATATATATCTCTCAATTGCGCCCCATACAGTTAATAATAGTTTTAACCAGCTACCAGGTGTATGCATAAGTAGTTTCCGGTTTAACTAAGAGATGGCGCCAGCAAAAATACGCAGCGTATTCATTTGACACATACGTCATTTTGTTTGTCTGACATTAAACTACAAACACACACAAGTTGAGTACGAAAAAAACACTAGCGTCTTTGTTTTATCGTTCAGTGATCATGTCGAAGTTTGTGCCTGAAAACGAACATTTGCGTCACGCATTGCTTTTCTTATTTAATCAAAAGAAAAAGGCTGTTGAAAGTCGTCGTGTGCTGGTAGAAACATATGGTGAACACGCTCCATCGATTAGAACATGTGAGACATTGTTTCGACAATTTAAAAGTGTTGATTTCAACGTGAAAGACGGTGCGCGCTCTGGTAGACCACAAAAGTGCGAAAACGAGCAATTGCAGATGTTATTGGAGGATGACCCAACTCAAACTCAACAGCAATTGGCAAAAGCATTAAATGTAGCACAAGAAACAATCAGCAGACGTTTACGAGCAATGGGGAAGATCAATAAACTGGGTAAATGGGTCCTACACGATTTGAATGAACGTCAAATGGAAAATCGCTAAGTCACTTTGAAATGCTGCTTCAACGCCACGAAAGAAAATCCTTTTTGTATCGAATTGTGGCGGGTGACGAAAAATGGATTTATTTTGTAAACCCGAAGCGGAAAAAATCAAGGCCAACACCAAGGCCAAATCGCTTCGGGAAGAAGACCATGCTTTGTGTCTGGTGGGACCAGAGCGGTATTGTGTAATATGAACTCTTGAAGCCCGGCGAAACCGTTAATGCACAACGCTATCGCCAACAAATGATTAATTTAAATCACGCATTGATCGAAAGACGACCGGAATGGGCCCGAAGACATGGCAAAGTGATTGTGTTACACGACAATGCGCCGTCTCACACAGCAAAACCAGTGAAAGATACCTTGAAATCGCTTGGATGGGACATCCTTTTGCACCCGCCGTACTGTCCAGACTATCTGACTATCACCTCTTCGCATCAATGTGGCACACGCTCGCAGAGCAGCAGTTGAGCAATTTCGAAGGTGTTGGAAAATGGCTCAACGAATGGTTTGCCGCAAAAGACAAGCAGTTTTTCTAGCATGGTATGCATCAATTACCTGAAAGATAGGCGAAATGTGTAGAAGCCGATGGCCAATATTTTGAATAAAACAAAATTAATTTCCCTAGAAAATTACGTGTTTTCTTTACCAAGAAAAAACGCTGTATTGATTTTTCTACACACAAGTGCCCTCTCTGCAATGGCCTAATCAATTATATTATTGGAGTTCCTCAATGGCTTGAAGTAATTGGAATTTTATTGGATATGTAAAACTCTTGTACAATTACTCTAACAGTCTTCATTTATTGATCTCTTTATTGAAACTATTCAGTTTGTACACACGTGCAACTCATACTCCAATAGAAATAAAGTAGACTTGATATATGACATTTTACAGTTATTTGATTGTGTTAAATTTCAAAATTCCAAACATCAATAATGGAAAAAAATGCAAACGGAAAGGAACTATCATCAAAATATTTAGTGTTAATATATTTGATGTTTGTTAACCAGGTGTACAAGGCAATCGGATAAGATATATATGCGCTTGTGTATATATAAGTTTTATTAACAGTTACTTATTCCATTAGTTCATAATCATTTAAGAATGCATTTTTGCAAAAACGACCTATATGCGTGACGTAAGAGTGTCTATTAGAAGCATCCGCAGAAACATAATAGCATTGCTATTGAGCCTCATTCACAAGGAACATTCGCAGTATATTGCACACCGATTTTCATGAAAAATATCAGATAAAAACTACGTCCTATTTGTGTAGACAAAATAGTCTGAGTCATGGCCGCCTTTCTGTTCTGTGTTCTTTTGATAGTAAGCATATATTAAATCGCAAATCGGAAAGTTGATTGTTATTGACAGATTGTACCTTTATTATATTTTCTCGTAAATGCTAATTAGCATCATGCCATTGCTTGATAGGCGTGTACAAATAGCGTCGTGCAAGATTCATCCACAAGCCTAACAATAAACATACGCCGGTTGTGGTTTGAAACCGAGAACCTTCAGTATTTGTTATTATCAATAGATGACATAACTATCAAATTCGAATTCCAGAATTTATTTGTCTTTTAGGCATTTTTGGTTTAGACCCGGGTGGAGTTGGCAGATGATAAGGCAGCTATATGTCAGTGCCTTATTTCAGGTACCATCTTGGATTTTGCTTGGTAAAACTGAGTGGAACATTGGAAATTTCAGTCAGAATGTTCTGCGTGGGATTCGAACCAGGTACCTACCCATTGCAATCCAAAGTTGACGTTGTTACCACCTGGGCCACTTTCTAAAAATATTACATTACTTATTCCTTTTTACTGAAAATATTTGTTACCACTGATTTATCCTAACTACTTCTATCCTAAGTTAAAATGAGTTAAGTGAATGCAACTTCTTTGATTTATATCAGTTATTTTTTGATTGGCCAGGTGGAGTTACGCACATTGAACGTGGATTTCATCATTCGCTCGTTGCATTGGTGTATCGGTACGTGACGTGTGTGTGTTAAGGATTTTCTATTTACGAAAAGAATCGTATACGAACCCAGAATTCAAGATGATCCGTAGAAACCGATTGTTAAGTCTGTGATGCTTTAGTTAGGTGTAAAATTATGGTGGTCCATGATTGATTTTTAGATTGAATGTTTTATCTCAAATTCGAGGTCATTATTTGGCATTGTAGAATCCGTTTTCTGAGACCGTTAAGCGGAAATCTCAGACGGATCACACAGTCCTTTAAATTCCGGAAATTTAACGTAGGATGTAAATACGATAATTCGTGCATTCTATTATTTTTTCATTTGTTAATTTATTTGTTTTTTCAAAAATATATCTTACGTATATTTTCTTGCATGATACGGTGAATACACAGTTTTCTTCAAGCTCTAAATTTCTCAATGAAAACCACAATATTTAGTTGTAAATCTGCAGAGTTCATTTTTAGTTAATAAAACGGTAGTAATTCTTCAAAGAACCATTAAACGCTATTCTCTTCGCAAGAGAAAGCGCACTGATTATTTCTAAACACCGAAAGTGCTTGAAATATAATATTCTCGTTCTCCCTTCTAACCTTTTAGAGAAGAATGATTTCTATTTTTCTCCCTGTGATACATTTGTTCTTAGATAACATAGTACAATTTGGGTGGGAAGTATAAATTTTTTACCCTCAGGGCAAAACAGAGTTTTCGATTATTTCTTTGCATTTGAACAGTGTTTCTTTTAGGGTTCAGCGGAACAGAAGGCGTTACGCCTAGAACACGAGAAATATGCGCCGAAAATGCCCAGTTTATTATAGTCTCCAGGCCAGGTCATTCGGGTTAAGTTTCAGACCGTTCACCTATTCCAGGGTCAGGCCGGGACACCGGGTCAGCGAAAGTGACATCGCCTATTCTCTGGTTTACATCATTAAACACACACGCTATTGTATTTACTTTTGAATTGTATTCCAAATTGATATGTTACACCCTTCCAATATAACTTCCGGTATATCAAAGATGACGTCTTTCAAGATGACCGTCATGTGTGTTTTAAGTCGTATATTGTTGGCATCCTCCGCTCTTTTTTTTTTTGATAATGTCAGGGTGCTCCTCGTCCTTTCCGATTTCGACATCATCAGGTATTTTGTGAAGATTATGTCATTATATCGTCTCGTGGCATACTGTGTTTCTGGATCTGGGTAACTATAACTTTGCATTTTTGCTTTTTGCGTAGTGTGTGTCCTATGGGGAAAGTTTGGTCCAGATATGTAATTTACATGTTGCATACTTTACTTGTGAGAACTGGAACCATCGGAGGATAATGCCTTGCACAGTATTTGATCTATTGTGTCGTATTATTTTCATGCAAACTTTGGGGCAGATTCATTCAACTGTATAAGAGCCATTTGTATGATTTAAAATAGATTAGCAATATAAACTTCAGACCGTTGGAGACGGGACAGCCACACTATTTTTCAATTGAGTTGAATAACATTTATGCCAAGTCTGTTACGGATAACCAAAACACTATAAAAGTAATTTGAAATATTAAATTTTTAAAAGTGGTTGGTAACACTGATAACAACGGCGTTCAAAATAACTCAGTCACCTGTGGCAGGATATATATAAGTTTGATGCTTATGTGTCCAGCGATATGGAAGAAATGTGGAATTTGTAAAGTTTTGAAATTGATTAGCCATACCGATAAATGAGGCACATGTAGCACCCTAAGTGTCTCTTTGATCTGTACCGGTACCTGAAGGCCAACATTGGTTCAACAATATATAAGCGATTCGAAATGTTTAGTTTTTTAACTGATTGTCAACAGTGACGACTAACACGCCTGAGGCGCTCGGAGAACCTCTCTGACCTGCCCCAATAACCATAAGCCAAAGGATATAGCCGGATAAGGGGGTGAAAAGTGCCCTTACACGGATTGCTGTGATATTTATATCAAAGATACCTCATATCCAAATATAGCTTTGGACCAAAAATCAACTTCGAATTTCGAAGTTCTTGTCAAAAATTCGAAAATAAAAAATGTCCATTTCTCAGAAACATCTTGAGTTACGAGGGTAAAACGTATGACTATATTTTGGCCAAAGGATCTTATAGGAAACAAGTAACAATGTATTTTGCGCTTTAATTGTCTAACGAAAAGCGCGTCGAAAATATTCTAATTTAAATATTTTTGCTTTATCTTTGAGTGACCACCTTCTATTTTCCGCCATGGAAGCAACACAAACCCATCTATAAGATATTTTGACCATGGTTAGATACTTCTATTGCAACTTGGTGTAAAATTTGGTAAACTAAAGTCGAACCGCTTGCTAGATAGGCAACGCACGTCAAACCATGGTCAAAATATATTATAGTGCTATATGCTGCACGTCAAACCATGGTGGGTCCGTGCTGCTTCTGTGACGAAAAATAGACGGTGGACACTCAAACATAAAGCAAAAATATTTGAATTCGAATTCTTCGCTACATATTTGAAGGTCGAAATACATTGTTACTTGTTTCCTGTAAGGTCCTTTGGCCAAAATATATTAATCTTTTATTACCCTCGTAACTGAAATGGTTTCCGAGAAATGAACAATTTTGGATTTTCGAATTGTTGAAAATAACTTTGAAATTCAAATGATTTCGAAGTTGATTTTTGAGCCAAAGTTATCTTTGGATGTGAGGTACCTTTACTTTAAATATCACAACAATCCGTGAAAGGGCACCTTTCACCCCCTTATCCGGCTATAAACTTTGTTCCTGATCCGTCAAATGGTGCAGAATCACTTTGAAGCATTGATTTTTTAAATTCGTCAGTAACGCTGACTACTGTCCCACCTGTGCTGCCCCGATCATTTTTTTAACTCTTCCAGTTTCTAAATACCAAATTTGGTGCTGATACGTGTAATGGTATGAAATCAATTCCACATATTGTGTATGTGTGTTTTTATTTTAAATAATGGTTGGCAATACTGACATTTCTAACGCTCGGAGAACCTCTTTGATCTCCCCAAGTTTCTAATTGCCAAGTTTGCTGCTGATATGTCGAATGGTATGAAACAATTTGAAGTTTTATTTTTTTTTAATTTGTTAGCAACACTGATAACTGCGGCGCCTTGGGTACTTGTATGACCTAATGAAGATGTAAACAAAATGTGGTGTAAATCAATGGATGCATGTAGAATCATATGCATAAATCTTTTGTGTAATTTGAAGTTTAAAATAAGTTGGCAATTGATAACTGGAGACTAGGGAGCCTTACACAATCCGTTCTATTGTTTCGTCTAATGTGGATATCAAGTTTGGTGTGGATAAGTCAAGCTGGGTTCAAGCAATTGAACTACAGAATTTCAAAATTTGTTTTGTAACAGTGAGAACTCCGCGATCTGGAATAATTCTGCGATATGAATGCTTGATCACATATATAAGGATAAATACGAATAATGCTTACACTGGCCCACAACAGTACAAAACAATGTCAATTCCATAAATACGATAAATACGATGTAGAGTGTACGTGGGGTACTTATTATGTTCATGGCACGGAACTTGGTAGAAGGAGAGGCTAGAATTTGGTAAAATTAGCATAAAGTTTATATTTTATAATTTTTCTTTGTAATAAGTATTTTAGTGCATTTTTATCTCCAAGACAAAATAAATTAATAGCTGAGTAAAGCAAATTTGATTTATTTTAAAACTAAAAACGTTTAACGGTTTCGCCAACTAACTAATAACTAGTACCAACCGGTGCCAGCCAAACCCGTACCAACTACACAAAGTGAATTTTTGATTAACAACAATCACTGATTCCCTCTCACCCCGTGTTCCTACTGATCTATGCATACAATCCCAAAATAAGCCTTGCCTTGTAGAAATTATTTTAAATTAAGTAAAAATAAAAACAAAAGGAACACTGAACTAAACATAATAAATAAATAATATAAAATAAATTAATTAATAAGAGAAGAGAAGAAGAGGAGAAAGAAAGAATGGAGAAAAAAGGAACGATTTATAGAATCCAGTGAAGTGATTGTGCAATGCGCTATATAGGGGAAACAGGAAAGAGGTTACCAGAGCGGATAAAACAACATAAAGATGATGTTAGGTTGGAGACGGACAGAAAATCTATTTACAAATATTACAGTGTACAGAGTCATTACCGGACTCAACAGCGTAATGTCTGCGCGCGAGCGGATCTGCGTGTACAAACAAACTAACACTGCAGCAAATAAACAAACAACAAACAAATAAATAGTGAAAGTTCGGTAATCTTGATTTAACGTCTATCTAATATAACGGTTCAAATTAAGAACAAAACTGTGAAAATCAATATAAACAAGACTAACTGTAAGTTAGCATTAGTGTGATGTTGCTGGAACTCAAGCAATACGGAGTGCATTCCCGGACACCGGTGAGAGACACTCATAAACAGTGTGAAAGTGCGCGTGAGTGGTGGAGGAAACCGGAATGAGTGTTGTCCTTATTACTTAGTGGAAATCAATATAAGTCTATAAACTGACTGAAGGCTGCGGAAACCGCAACCAACGGTTGAAAGATATATACTAGCCGTGAGTGAATGAGTGATGCATGAGTGTTGTATAGTAATTAGTTACGAACGAAGAGAAGAGGAAAAATTGTTTCAGAACCAGTGAGTGATGCAGAACTATCCATGAAGAGATCAAGCAAGAAAAAGACTGGTTGGCCAACCCAACTGCAAGGAAGCAGCAATTAATTTTTCTTAATCACTTTACAGGGAGATGCTGAAAAGAAGAAGAAGCCCTGCTCAATCTATGTGTTGTGTTATTCTGTTATTGCCTTATCTCGTCTTATGTGTATTGTATGTGTTTTTCTATAAAATAAAGCATATAATAGTAGGTAGGGACACCCCATACAAATGTTCTAACAACTAGGAATATAAACCAGGAAAACAGTCTGGATCCCTGGTCAAAAGTCCGTCCCGCAACACCAACTGTCTTGAACAGGTGGAACGCAGGAGATAATTGGAATGCCGGAACTCCGGCAATCCAACAATCTCTAGGGACAAGCCTGCCCCAAGCTGAAAAGTACTAAGACGTACGTGCTGCACGACCCAGAAAGTGCATGACTTAACTTGTGCAAAGCACGCAAAGAGGTGAGGCGAGCCCCCAAATAAAAAAAAAATATTTACAAATATATAAGATTTAGTGGATATTTAGTGGATTGGAGTGAAGTGTAATTGTTGGGACAGGAAGATAGAAGGACTGTCAGAGTAGTGTAAGAGACCCTAAAGCCATAGAGACCTTGCAAATTGCCTACATTTTCAGGATACTCCTTCACATGGATGATTAACCTTTTGAATGTAAGCTATATACAGTACACATCCCTTGTTTTGCTATATGCTAGGGGGTATAATGGACAATTACTTAGTGCTTTTAAACTAACCACATATTTTTTGCTATAAAAATGACATAATTACATCCTATATGTATGAATAGTCCCCCAGATAACACTATATCTTACTGCAAGTCTTAATTAAATACTTGTAATTACTGTTCCTTCAGAACTATTGCCTGTGTTCAATAAATAACACAGCACTAATAGCTGATAACAGATTACAATCCAGTTATTAAAATTACTATAAAGTTTCTTCCATAACATGTGAACCTTGTCTGAAACAAAATCTTTGAACAACCACAGGGCACGTGCTTCTAACCGCATTGCAAATATTGGCAGATGAACGACGTTGCCAAAATCCATAGAAACAAAATCTTACTTTCACCAAAAATAAACGCTTCGCAAAAACTTTACTCTTTGTGAATAGTACAGGACTCCTTGTTCGAAGATTCATTAGGAAACATGAAGTTGATATGATCAGTCGGTAGAATGCTTGACTTATAATCGAAAGGACCCAGGTTCGATTTCCGGTGCCGGCCATCCTTACTGATGTTTACCGTTTTCCCTCGGTAACATGTCGATAAATGCGTCCTTGTTATTATATTATTATTACTAGAGATATTATACATCTGTATAAAGCCATGGCACAAGAAGGAAATAGAGTCTGGCTCCTCCCACGGAAAAGAAGTTCTAGCCAATGATTAAGATAATTTGACGAGTGATATGTTTATCATGCTGAAAAAATGTACAAAAATATATAAATGCATAAAATTTACGAACTTATCCTAAAGATTTATTCCGTATCCGCGCTTAGACCATCCGAGTCATCGCTGTTCTCCTCCGTTGAGTCAGACACTTCAATAAAAGACGCTTACAACTGTGGTTGAAAACGGATTCTAGGTCCCTGTTTCACTTCAATCTTTTCTACATGTTTTATTATTTCTTCCATTTTTCGGGACTTACACCAGACAAACAGGGTCTAAAAAATCTGACATTCTTATTTTCTTATCGTCACACTTCCACAAACAAATTCAAACTAAATTTCTAGAGGATGTAAACCCTGCAGAAAAGCAGGACGACAATAAATGTTTTACGACAGGACCCTGTCACTTCCTTGGCGCGCAAGGGGGGGGTCTGGGGGAAGTGGTTTGGGAAAACAGTTCTCATGAAATAAAAAATACTATACAGATGTTAGCTCTTTAATGTAAGATTTGTCAGTGAACAGATTTGTGCACTAATGAGAGTAATATATTACCATATTTATTGTTAAATAGCATACCATTACGTTAAATTAGACCAGGAACATTCGTTGTAAATCAAATCATATAATACAGTATGTATATACGGGAAATTTAAGTTGTATTTGCTTATATTTTATGAATATACTGATTTTCCGTGACACGCGTGGGTATCGAACCGATGTCCTTCTTACTGCAATAAGCTATTTCCACCAGTTGGTAAAACATTTCTTCTAAACTGTTAACACATGCATATGCCACAGAACAAGCAAAAGACCTCTTTTTCTCTTCATCTATTGCCCAGCCTATTATGTTATTTTACACACACACACACACAGACAAGACAAGAAAGCAACGAAGGTATTTGTAGTAAGTACAAGGTATACGTGACTATTTTAATAATTCATGAGGGAGCCGGCTGACAGAGTTGGAAATATAAAGGATAATAGATTATGTATGTATGTATGTTTATATCTTGACACGCACATATATATATATGGAAGAAGGAAATTTTTTTATTTTGTTTTGCGAAACAGGTATATGAATTAACATAATGAAGAGAATGAAAGATAAATTAGTTTTGTTAGATTACGCCTATCTTTGCATGTAATTTCTTTTGTCTTTTCAACACAGAGAAATCATCAATAGACAATGATAGAACAGACACTTACAAAAGGACAAAATATATAGATTTTGTTTCAACAATTAGAGTTTATGTCAAGACTACCACGAATAAGCTTAGAGTGTCAGTTTTAAAAAAAATACCAAACGAACGCAGCTTACATAGATCAGTGGCGTACCATTGACTAGCTACACGGCCACTACAGTCTAACGAGGTTTTAAAGGGTTTTAGCTACAGTAGCACAAGAAAAATGTACAGAATGTACAGAGGAGCGAACAAATAAAGTGAGCTAAGCTATGGAAAGAGCAGGTAAGGACCCAGAAAATGGAATGGTGGGGGCCCCAGCAACATTTTAGTCAAAGGAAAATCACATATGTGTTGCCTTGGATAAATGACATGTAGTAATACGTAATGAAATGTACCGTGTCGAGTTAATAGCAAAGAGACAGATCCTTGACGTGTAGCTTAGCCTTCGCCATAACATATTACATATATACTCGATTGAAGAAAGGAGCATTGGACATAGATAGGTAATCATGTAAGTTCGGGTATAGGCAGAACAATAGTATGACAGGAGAGGTAGATCCTTCGCAGATGGTTTAACCCCCTCCTTCGTGATATGTATACAACAGAAGTGAATATGGTTAGAAAGAATGGGAACATCAGAATTAGGTTTAAAGTAGCATATGGAGGCGTCATTTGTATTTTAGATTGTAGATCTGAGTCTCAAACAGATCCTTGACGTGTAGCTTAGCCTTGGCCATAATATATTACGTATATATCCGATTGAAGAAAGGGACACAGGACATAGATAGGTAATCATGTAAGTTCGCGTATAGGCAGAACAATAGTATGATGGGAGAAGTAGATCTTTCGCACATGGTTTAACCCCCTCCTTCGTTATATGTATACAACACAAGGGAATAAGATGAGAGAGAATGATACATCAGAATTAGGTTTAAAGTAACATATGGAGGTATTCCTAGATTGTAAAGTGGCACAAGATGTGAGTCCCAAACACGAACGAGGATGATATGAACACAGTACTATAGGTTAAGAATAGAATCCAAAGCAGTTGTTATTTTATCATTAGCTAACTGCAAATGGAAAGTAGACATTTTAATCCTGCAAGTACAAATTCACTTAAAATATACGATTTGTGTTAATGCAACATGTTACGTTTTGAAAAATGAAGTGCAGTTGAAGGATGATGAGAGAAATATCTTGGTCACTAGAGATAATCTTGTACTTTAGCAGACTATTTGATATAGTTGGAACACGTTGAGTAATGATATGAAATTAAAATACTTGTGCATTGCCTAAGACTGGATGTATCACTAGACTACAACAGCGTTTAGTCACCTATGACACTACAGTACTGAATATTACTCTTACAATAGTAACTGAAGAATATTAAAAGTAAGAACATTATATTTTATAGATATGATACAAGACTGTTCCACAGAAATCACAAGCAGCAACATCTTTGCTTGTAATATAGGTTAGACATAGTTAGGAATAACGTCAGTTGTTCCCAAGTATTGGGATTAAGTGAATAATTATTGTATTTGTCAAGTTGAATGTGTTATTGTACTTATGAAATGCAAGTAATGACGACATGAAGTGAATCTTGATGCAACTCTTGCATTATTTATTTTACGAGATACTTGTCATGAGACAGATAGGGACAAGTTGTATTCTTTATTGTGATTGGTCAATAAAGTACATAAATACGTTGAACGATTATTCTTGGATGTAGTTTTCCAATGGCGGTCCAGTGCGAATGTTCGACTCTTGAAGTCAAACCTGCTTGCATAATGTATAGTATTCAAAAATGGAAAGGAAATGTTCCGCTAATTTGTCATGCTTGCTTTGACCACATTCACATTGACTCTGGAACTCACGACTGTATTTACATGTCGGTGGAATCCTTGGAACAGGACGTAGTGGAAACCTTAGCATATGCGCCTATATGCAATGAAATCTACGCGAAATTTGTAGAAACGCACTCAGACAACGAACATATACTTCAGAAATTTGTGAAATCATATAAAGAAATGATTACAGGTACAAAATACGTAGACAAACTGTATGTCATTCTTTGGACAAAAGATTTCTTACACGGTTCATTTGGATGTTGTTTGTGAGGAATGGAAATAAAAAGCATCA
>JAGDQP010025024.1:0-27313 GCA_022664845.1 Lepisma saccharinum
ATGTGGATGCAGGCTGTACAATATCTGAAGAACTTTTAAAAAGCTTGGAAATCTGATATGATTCCATTGTACTTTTATTAGTTTTGCTTTCAAAATTCGCAATTAGTGTGTCCAATTTTCGAAATGTGCAGTTTCGGAGCTACAGGGTGCCGAAAGCGTGGGGAAATGATTCTTAGAGTTCCATATTTCTAACACCACGAACAGTAGAACTGATGCGGCGTGGTACCCTCAAAGATTTTACACCTTTCCTATTCAAAAAGGCATATTTCAAAATTCCGCAATGGGCGGGCAAGAGATTCCCCAAAGGAAGTAGGGGATCCCGGAATATTTCTGAAGTAGAGGTAGGTCGAAATGAGCATGTGTTAAAAGACTTCCCGTGTAAGGGCGGTGTATATCATTTTCAGCATCCTATCGGACAATGATATTTGATCTGTTTGATAACAAATAAATAAAACATTCGATGAAATGATGCAATTATTACTCCTGCTTGTTATGCAACGACGCATTTTTTTTTAATTTTTCGGTGTATGGAAACTACTTTAGATATCGAGTTCGCGTAAACGAATTATTTTTTCCTGGTAACAACCATGCTCATCTTAACATTCATGCTCATTTTGTTCCATCTTTACTTTATAGAATCTAATTCCTTTAGGGAATCCCTCGCGCCCATTGTGGAATTTTGAAAGATGAATTTTGGGATAGTGCAGATTCAGTCTTTCACGAAACCATGCCACATCAGCTCTATTTTTTTTATGTTAGATATTTGAAGCTCTGAAGTTCATTTCCCCACACTTTCGGGATCCTTAAGCTTCGAAACTAAACACATTTCGAAAATTTGTCTGAGAAACTTTCGTCTTGTTTTGATGTGAGAAATCGCCTCCCGAAGCTTGTCGGTGTAATTTTAAAAGACGCTGTATTTGATATCTAATTTCATATCCAGATCTTTTTTAAACCTCCCCAAAATCCGTGAAAACCGTAAGAAAAATTCGGAATACATGCGTGAATACATCTTATACTGTAAGTAGACTTCATTTTCCGGATTTTTGTAAATATTTTCAAACATTCTTCCAAACTAAAATATACTGTGACTTGTTTTGTTTTCCTTTAAACAATTTGCTTTAGCACTTTCAAACTTTATAACAGCATCTTCGGCATTATTTATAGTTTCTACTAAGTGAATCTGAAGATGTTCCTTTTGTAAGAATATGTACAACGGTTAACCGTAGCAAAAATACTAATTTAATCGAATAAAAATAACGAATAAATTATAAATGCATTAAAGTCATTACATGCCTTTAATGTAAGCTTGTGAAATTGTTCAATAAACAAATATGGATAATTGCTTCGAACACAAATTGGGTTAATTCTGTAAAATCATGGATTGCGTTATACTTTTATATCAGTCTTTTCATACCTCATAATTTTTTATGCTATAGGTGAAACAATTGCACTCTCCATAATCCCACAAAAATGCGCTTTCCGAAAGCGGACATAAAATATAAGTGTTCCAGTTGATCCTAAAGAATTCAGTATCAGCCAAATATGATTGGTCTTAAATACTCCCACACTGAGTGAGTGTGCTGCACAACCGCAGAAGGATACTACTGTTACTGCATGTTTTCAATATATAATAATTTCCCAGCAAACTGCTACTTCCATCATATTCTTATTAAATTAGATCTCGGAATTAAAACCAAAATATATCAGATTTGACAAATCTTTTCGCTAAATCCCGACGTTGTTTCTTCCAAATATTCCGGCCAACACTACGTTAGGGGAAGACCTGTTACTGACTGTCAAGATGCCAGACTGTTATTGGGTTAGTGCATAAACTGCTTTTTAAGAAATCATACTCATCATTGACGTAGTTAACAACAAAGTTTTCTCATGTAAGTGACATTAAGAGTTTAATCCGCTAATGTAGAAAATCAATCAGCTGGAATTAGTCAGACAAATAGTTTGAAACTGCAAATTTCGTTATTAATTGATTTTAAAGGTTAGACTCTTCTCCCCTTATAGCTGACGGAGGATGTCGTGTGGTCCGAGGCATTAGGCCAGCGTCTCCAAGGTTGCGGGTTCGAATTCTACCTGAGGCATGGATGTTTGTGAAATTTAACAAGCGTTGCCCTTGTATAATCGTGACAGGTAGAAATCAAAAGTTACTAACAACCTAACATTGCCCAATAAACAGAAAATAAAGTTAACCAAAATTGTATCATCTCCCTTATCCTTATGATCTGAAAGATCGCATTAGATCTTACAACCGAAACTCCAATGTGTGTAATTTATAATTCATATGTAATATAACGAGAGCGTCTGTTAAAAGTTAGTTTTCTACGTAGAAAGTTCAACAAAAATGTTTTATGTTCAAAATTTTCTCCGTTCTACCCTCGTTGGGACTATCCAGTACAGGAATTACTACATTTTTCATTACTGTCTCTAGAAATCGTCTTTTTTCTATCTTTTTACCGGCGCTATCGATATCATTGTCAAATAATTTTTATATTACTGGTTGACCTAATGGTTATTTACCACATCTACCTAAATGTGAAACTACAACGCAGAATGTACCAAACCTTGTCTGTTTATGAATAAACTTACAATTATATTGGGACGGTCGTAAGCTATAGTGCTGTTACCGCCCTTACAATGAATTTTAGATTTTAACTAAGAATTATATGTTTCCAATTATAACCTCATTCTTTTCTTGTTGAAATATTCTTCTTCTAAGTTTATAAAGTTGGAGTCAAGGGGGGGGGAATATCCCCCATATCCCCCCCTTACCTACGCCACTGGGCAGAAGCACCAAACTAAGCCGTGGAAGACATTTGTCCCCTTGTTTTTCGTCCACACCAGAGGACCCTTGTCTGGGTCTTCCATCTCGGCCGGGAGACAAAAATCCAGACTTCTGTCTGAAAACTGACCGCGGTCGGTTTGTGGAGAAATCCAAGATTTGCGACAAAATACTTCAAGTGCATACGTGGCATAAGCCATATATTCTTTGACGTCTTTGACGACCTTGCTCTGATGAATGAAAGAGGGAGGGAACTCTGCTCACGACCCTTTAGTGTCATTTGATACCAGTCAGTCTCTTGTATACCTCCCCCACGCACACTGGTCAGTGGTCACCACGGAAGTACGAACAGAAACAGTACAGAGGAGAAGAAACCCTAACGTAAATATGAGCATCTGGTGGAGGGTATGGGAAAGTCAGAAGCCCATATATTACTATAGGAATTTCATTTTTAATAGCCTCACAAAGAATTGGTACATAGAATGGAGGGGAAAGATACATAAAGTGAAAGAGGATAGTAAAAAGAAGTTTTCGATCAAGTCTTTTTTTAAAAAAGCCACGTTTTACACGAAAAAAAATTTTTTTTTCTTCTCCATATTTCTCTCCCATTTAAAATGTATGGCGTCAAGAGCATCTACATTTAAAATTATGCTACAAGGTCAGTTTTGCTCCTAAAATTCCCATTACATTTTTAAATGAAGGAGACATTCTTTAGGCAGTTCTGTATTAGGGCTTTTTCAAATTGACTTTCTTGTTTTTGAAATACGACCAAAAATGTTAGTATACTGTCTAACTGTACCTCTTCCCCTTAACGGGTGCTAGATATAGGGAATTCCTCGAAAACGATTTGCCTGTTCTCTTGGAGGATATACCCCTTAATGTCAGAGAACTTATGTGGTTTCAACACGATGGTTGTCCTGCGCACAACGCTGGTGTGTCAAGGGTGGCACTAAACAATATGTTTCTGCAACGATGGATCGGACGTGGGGGTCCCATAAATTGGTCAGCACGTTCACCGGACCAAACACCTATTGATTTTTATCTCTGGGGTTACCTTAAAGACCAGGTTTATAGAACACAGTCAATAACACCTCAAAATATGAAAGAACGTTTACTTGAGGCATGCCAACAGATTCCTCGTGATCATATAGATGCAGCGGTAGGATCCATAACAAAACGAATATTTATGTGTAGCGATTTAGATGGACACTTCGAGCATATGCTTTAATTCCTTTTTAATTTATTCGGAAGTAGTATTAGTGTTAATAAATGAAAGCTGCTGTGATGATGAGGTTAGCCTCAATTTATTTTCCTGTTTCACAGTTGTTTTGTTCTGAGAAGAGTTTATTTATTCGTTTATTAAACCGTTCACTTCATACACAAAGGTTTAATTAGGTTTTAAGGAGCTTGCATTTATTATTAGATTCAAGAGCCATTGTTTATAGTAATTAGGAGCTCTATTGTAATTTAGCGTGTACATGGTTCATAGCTCCTATTTGAATTGTCAGTGATGTGACTGTCAAATTTGAATATAAAATACTGTAAGAAATAAAGATTTCGCACATAAGCAGAGTTAAATATAGTAATTCGGACGCTATTCCAACTCTGTGATTAAAAAAAAACTTATTAATAAATGCAGAAATGTGACTTTCATTTTCCTTCGACGGTGGCCTACTGCAAACTAATACTTCCTGTGAAAAATGTGGTAATTTCATCCCCTTAAGTAACAGTTCAGATTGCATTTACGGGGACAAGATAATACGTTGACAAAATTTTCTCTCTCAAGAAGACGGCATTACAAGTAAATTTGGTGTTGTAGAAGCTTATCAATTCACCACAACTTAGGGTACGGTACTCGAATGGTCACTTAAAGTAGACGAAGTTCTCACTCTAACCCAAGAGGAGGTAAAGGCACTTCACATAGTCGAATAATAGATGAATATATACAGTCTCTAACATCACCAATCGACTGGATTTAATGTACTCCTGGCTACTTCTCTGCAGTGTCTGTTTCGATGCAATCTGTGTCAGTGTATTATCAATTGCTGTATTTATTATAACTCTTGCTTCATCAGCATTAAATAGATTCAATTATATAGATCAGTGTCTTTAATGATTTATGAACATAAAATCGACTTTTTATCATTTTGCCATAGTTAACTATAAGAGTGTTTTCACCATGAGTTAGATTAGGTTACTTTACATTAGGATAATAATGAAACTTTTACAATATGTCTATAGATATTTTTTCTAGTTGGTGCTTACATGTTGCATTTCATTTTTACCTCACTGTTCCAAATAACGGTAATTTGGTTCTCTGATATCACTCGTCACAGAATCGAATCACCGTTGCTCAGAGCAATGAATCGAAACTGTGGATCCTAGTGCTACTATTAAAAAGTTATGGCTCATTGGGCAAGACCTTTTGAGCGCCCTTTATATATATATATATATATATATATATATATACAGGGTGAGTTTTTTAAAAGTGCCACACCTGAATAATTTTCAAACTTTGCAAAATATCTACTCCGGATAAATTACTGCTTGCACTTTATATTTATTTGGATTGTCCCACATTAAGTGTTCGAAGTCTTAGGGTTGAATGCCGTCTATATCACTTGTTGATTATTTTGATGTAGAGTATATCATTTCTGTTGCATGTGAAACGGGAACTTGTTCGTGTCTCTCTGCATTGTTGGATAAATTAATTATTTTGAAGTTTAGTTTCGACACTTTAAGATTACTTTAACCCAGGTCGAGCGTGACTTTTTCGAACGAGAAAGGTCACAGGTTCATGAACCTGAATCATGTTTATTCTATATCACCTTTGATCTTTTGCACCAAAACACAGACATCATTTATGTCGAGTGAGTGATAGCGAAAGAAGCCAGTTAGGTATTTTTTTTATTATATGCGATGGATATTACGTTTCACAGACACCATATGTGATTGCTCCATTTATGGTTACAAATGAAAAGCCAGACATGTACTAAAGAGAAGCCCTTTATTGTTATGATTCCTATTCTTGCTTCGTGCGACTGACCTTGTTTTAATAGGAGGATCTTTCTTGGAGATTACTTTATAGTTACTGTTTAAGTTTCGAGCTAGCAATATCATTTGTGCACTTCTCTATTGTCGTTGCTGATGTTATTGTCTGAACATGTTGGTTTATTGTGTCCTTGCACTTGATTTATTGAATTTTCCAACAAGAAACAATCCACAACATATACAAGTATTAGTGCTTTTATCAATTATTACGATCTGATATCCATGCTCTACAATAATATTACAAGTAACTATAACGCCATAATTAATTAAAAACGATTCATATACATCGTTTTTATAAACATTTGTTTTTATAAATAACATATTTATATCTAATAAGCTGCATTCAACGTATTGAGCTGCTCTGTGAGCAAGAGTTTATAGAACTAACAGGTTGTCAGGTTCAAATTTTGGTCTATCATCTAATTCTAATATTTTGGTTGTCAGTGACGTCACATCTGACAACCTATAGTTATTTCTATAAATTCTTATTCACAGAGCATCTCACTGCGTTGACTACATAGAGTTATAACAACTAGAGGAAGCATCAGGCTGTTTTCTGGGCGAGGTGAGTCAAGCAAGTTGACGGAAGAGACGAGGCGCTACAACCACATTGAATGGCCTCATATTTAGAGGCCCTCTTTTCCAAGTATTGCCTTCTCATTCCTTCTTATGGGAAGAGAGGAAAGAGAAAGAACTGCGCATATCAGATGAGCCCTCCAAAATTGCTATTGTTGTTCGAAAAAATAGCTCTTTCGCAGAGAATTGACAATTATAAAATGCAGAAGAGCACACAACCACTACTTCAGTTTTACTTAAAAAGGAAGTCCTCACAGTACTAATGGGGCCACATAATATGGCTGCCACTGAACCTTGATTTGGCTTGATGTGACGTCTTCTATGTTACCTTTATTTATTATAGCTCTATGGTTGAATACAACCTATAATTTCCATGGACGTAAGAATATAACAGGACTAGTAACAAGCAATTCACTCAATGTTATAAAAATGGGACGGGTGAGAGTGGAGTTTGTGATTCCAACATGGCGGATCGCGCATACTTCCTGGAAAGGAAGCATACGATATTGTGAATGTGCAAATACATTTTAATTATCTAAATTTGTCCTTAACTACTAATTATTATAATAAGTGTTATTGCAATACAATTTCTTCTCAAGAGCAGTGATAATTCAAATCTTGAAACCTGATATTATTTCACTATTATTATTAAAGAGAAAACTTAAATGTTGCTTACCTGTTTATCCTCACACGTACCTCTTGGTCGGCTTCATCAGACGCAACCTTCACACACCTTAAATTATTTCCCATAAATTAAAAAAATGTAATTAAGAGTGGCTCAATTAACATTACTTCTTATGGCCAGTTGCAATGTTTTGGTCAATTCAACATGGCGGCAAGACGCACTTCCGGCCCATAAATTTTGGCTTGTTACTAGTCCTTATGTCCATGATAATTTCCCATGTTCTAAGTCATGCTGCTTGTCATTTTTCAAAATTTTAGTTCAAGCTCTTGAAATTTCAAAGGAAAAAAAGGGAAATTTGACGCGTCGTTGCCAACTTCAACCAAGTATCCTGTATCTTGGAAAGTACCTGACATATCGATCTCGAATAAAAGAGAAGATATTCCTTGTGACAAACATATTTGTCCAATAGATTAGACGGTATAGAATCATATGGGTCTTTTTTGAGTAATTCAATAATTTTAAAAAACAAATTTTCTCTTCCGCGCTGTAGCAACACTGTTCATCTCAGCCATTTGACTTTCTATCACAATAAATAGTTCTATGTCTTAGTTCACTCCATGTGCACAATTACTCTCCATGTACTACACAATGGGTATAAATGGGCTCTGAACTTTCAACATATCAGGAGGCTATTTCATACAATGTGAAACGAAACCACTTATTATAAAGAAGAAAATTATTTTTGTGGGGTCGCCGGCTGGGAGGCATGGTAAAAGGGGGTCGCGGCATGAGAAAGGTTGAGAAATGCTGATCTAATGTCTTTCTTTGGTAAGAAGATATTTAACATTTAACTAAAAGATAATAATCTCGTAAAGTCTAAGAATAAAAGCTAATAGGAAAGAATAGTTTTAAGCATTCTTTTTGTTAAACAAAAATCAAAACTTCACTGCCCAATGTTTTTTCTTTAAAATATGTGTACGGCACGTGACGCTAGAAGTTATTAAAATATATTCTATTTACTATTTACATGGAAACGGATGTTAAACAATATCAATAGTCTCATGTTCTTTTAATGTGAATAAATATTTTTACGTGGGCAGCTTCACAAGAAATATATTCTGATCTTCCTCACAGATATATGTTACGCAATTAGCTAGAAATACAGAAGTAAGAGTTTACTCACGTTCTTTGCTGCATTTAGTAAGTAACAACTTCCCTATGGTAAAATGTTAGACAGAGAGCATTGCTTTAGTAGTTTGTTGAACTATGTAACGGTTGGTGCTATGCAAAATTAAGCTTATATTGCAAAAGTCCCTCCTTCTTGTTGAACACCCTATCGCCTTGCTTATTTGTTGCTTATACAAGTGCTTATACAATGCATTGCTTATACAAGTGCTTATATAGATTTTGTAATAAATTTTGCGTGTTTGAATCTACTCCGGCAAAGTTAACCAATCCGGATCAAACTTCCTCATCTCTTAGTCAACATTCAAACATAATTATTTACAATGATTATCTGTATCCATACGCGGACATACTGTATAAATGCAAATACATATAAATGTATAACTACAAGCGCTTTGTCCAAGATTGATTCATATTGATCTTTGTGTATCCCAACGCTTTACACAATGCTTTAATTATGCTAGTAAAGTTGTGCGTTGTTATGGTCAATTAGTTATAACATTAGAATGACAAAAGATATTCGCTCCAAACTTTCAGCGTTTGTTCATCGCTTATGAGGGTACCTTTTGACAATATTTATATTCATGTGCGTTGGCCACCGCGAAAGGCCCTTACAACTAAGCTACGGTATCTAATTTCGCAGATAACTAAACGTCTGTTACTTCTTTTGTATTGTTTAATTCGATTTTAAAAAACGCAAATATGTCTCAGCAAAACTTAATGACTAACAATATTTCAAACTAAAGTCACTGTTTTAAACCAAAAGACATTCTAAGCCTTGATGACTATTTAAAAAAAAAATGATTTTTTTTTCTTGGAAAGGGAAATAGATTTCATACAAGGATGTTAGAAAAAAAGATCAGGTATTATGCCCAGTCCCTGTGCTTACATCGGGTGGGAAGTTATTGTTAGGATGCGATCATCTTCTGTGTACTTCGGGTTTGTCGTTTTTTCAACGTTTCTGTATCTGGAGCATAATTTATAAAGGTAGACGGAAATAGTGACTCGTGGAAGACAACGCATAGGTGTTACTTTATTATCAGTTATTCAGATTGATAGAAATATTACCATTCACGTAATTATTGTTAAACAATAGAAATTAGTTTTTTAAAAACAGATTTAAAAAAACTGTTCACAATATCTGCCTAGATATGACTGAGAATATGCTTCATATTCAAAGTCGCCAAATAAAATCATTGCAATGTATTCTGCTCTCACAACTCAAGAACGCTCTCATTAAAGTTAAAATTTCTCGGAAGGGAAGGAAACGTATCAAAAGACAACAACTCAGGAATTATTTTCAACATTTACCAGTTACAACTCGTTCTGAACTTTTGAATATGGTTCTGTGTCCATATAGAAGTTTCGGAGGAATGTTTCATCGATTTACAAGACGAGAAGAGTTCTCTCAGACTAGTTCCTTTTGCCTAAAAGTACTGCTGTCACCAGGTATGGATTTTATTTACAACAACATCCCGGGAGGAGAAGAATTCCATCAACTACTTAAGTGCCTTCTTCAAAATGCCGATGAGTTTAAAGTATTGTCTCTTCCTACTTCGGTATACGTTTATGCATCGAACCCAACGAAATATAACGCTTTGCTTTCAGAAGTATTAATGAAGAACGGTATTGGGTTAACGTATCTGGAACTTGGTGCAACTTGCAATGATCGACTGCTACGCACTATCGGAGAAAACTGCCACTGTCTTCAGAATTTAGATATCCATAAATCCACAGTATCTGATGAAGGCATCCAAGTTCTTACTCAAGTTAGAGAATGCCGTGAAGGAAATGAACTGGCAAATGACGAAGAAACCGTTAATGAATCTTTAATTATTTCTCAACGAGGCATAAGCAATATCACAAAACCGTGCAATGAGTTACACAACCGTAAACATACATGACGCTACTTGCGGTACAAAACAAAACTTTGTCATTCGCTGAGACGTATTAATTTACGAAATACACAAGTCACTGAAAAAGGAATACATGCGTTGCTATCAACTGTGAATAATCTGGAGGATGTCGGGATATGTATGGCTAAAGTACTTTGCTCTTTGTACAAGAGCTATGAAGAGAACCCGGAAGGTTTCCAGTGTCCCGATTGGAATTTACGATCTATATTTGTGTCAGATCTATTACCTCAACATCTTACAATGATAACAAAATTAACAACACCGAAGAAATTTATTAAGAATCTGAAAATTAAACTGCGGGATTATTATCGATTTCCAGCAACTATTATGCATGACCTTCAAAATTATTTGCAATGTTATGGCTCAAATTTAACTAACTTAGATTTAAGTGCTTCTCAGATTATTGACCTGTCGTCTTTTCTTAAACACTGCCCAGCCTTAATTTCACTAAAATTGGAATATGCTATTCTCACTTGGTCTAACCATAAGAAACATGTAGCTTCTCCTACGCTAAAATTCGCCCAATTCACGTGCAAAATGAGTTGTGAATTAGCCATATTATTTATGGAAAGTGTCAGTGCTCTGAGAGAAGTATATTTCTCTGCAGTAGAAGAGGATGAGAAGTTTTTGAGGACACTTGGTAAAAAATGTATATCAAAAGAACTGAAGGTCTTATATTTAAATTATCCGAATTTTCGAAACAATCCAGGTCTGGTAACTGAATTCTGGCAATGCCACAAACACATAGAATTCATCGGAAGGGTCACTTTCGGCCTGACAGAGTTACAATTGGGTAGCAATGTGGATCTTAAAATGATCAACATTGTTTTCCTTGATACTTAAAAGTATTTGTTTTCAACACGTGTTTTCATAGATACGCTGCAAACCAAGCACATGTTTACGAAAATCTTTATCAAAGTATGAGAATATTTATATTATTTTTTCGAAGAGAATTATTCAGTGTAAATAATGTAGTATTTTCTGTGAATACAATCTTCAGATAATTAATATTTAAGGTGACTATACGATTCTATTTGATAACCAACTTGCTACAGTAATAATAGTAAACTGCTTTAAACAAACAAGAATTCTTTATTGTATCCTTTGTTACAACGTCGTAGCGTAATTCCTAAAATACGTGTGTTAGCACGGACTGTCTGGTGTATTAAGTTGTTACATAAATTCGTAGAGTTTTTTTCGTTGTAGCAATTAAAAAAATATTTGCATTTGAGATAGAAGGAATATATGGTACAAACTAATCAGTAATATATTCTCCTACATTATTTATGACTGTCTACCAACGCCAGAGTAATTTTTCGTTCCAACTTCTGTAGAAATCTGCTGTTTGGAGTTGAAAAAGTCGTCAATTCAAGTTTGAAGAACATGTTTGTTATCAAATGATATTATGGATAGAGAACGGATAAGAGGAAATCTGAAGACGAATATCAGGGAAAAGGGGGAAGTGGATCTAAAAGTAAACTTACTGTTACATTTCCAAATTTGCCATCTGCAATGAGGCCTGTATTACATAGTGATTATTATATGAGTGGTAATTATTGTTCGTCATATGAAGAAAACAACAATGACTGATTTGATTCCGGCCGAATGAAAGATTCGTGGCGTTTTGTTGGAAGGCAACGAAAGACTATATACATTAATATCAGTAGTATGTACATTAATGTAGTATGTATCAGTATCAATACATTAATATGGTTTGCTAAACTAACAATTAATTAGCAGTGAACGATTAAACTACGTATTTATTTGACAGCTTATTCTCAAATGAGTTGCATTGGGCATTCCACATTTCGAATTCTAAAAATCGCATCTACTGAAGTAGGTCATTAGTTAGCAACACAATAAATACTTCAAATACTTAGTTTTGGTTAGCTCGAACTGCGTAAGAAATAATAGTATCCGCTTTGTCATAATAAGAACTAGGAATACAGAAAATAACACACATATTCATATACTTCATAAATACTTCCAGCGAGGTTGGTTGTTGGTCGGGGAATAGGATAGGGCGGGAGCTGGCAAGAGCTTATCATACAATAAATACTAATATAAAAACTGCAATTAGTGATAGAAAGGACCTCACACTTGATACTATGTTTCATGTTATGTATGCGTCTGGGTAATCAGAGTATCGTCGAGGTATACCTCTTAAGGCTAAAAAGTGTTGAGGGGAAAATGTGATGTTTACCCCTAAGAACATTATAGTAAATTGGATTTTTAGTCAGGTTGGGTTAAGGGATGTGCCTCTAAAATAAGGAAATCAATGGATAATTCCTGCTATAATTGCAAATACTGCTCCTATAGAGAGTACATAGTGGAAATGAGCATAATACTATAAAGGGTTTTAGTGACGCTGGGGTCCCTGCAGGAAGGAGGTGCGCGAATATGTGTTGGGTATGGTTAATTCAACCATATAATATAAAGCTTAATCATAGCGGGAGTTAGTGTATTTATAAATGTTAAGTGACTAGATCTTGTAAAAATATAAGGGAAGAGACCTACAAAGTTATTGAATATAATAAATGCAAATAGGGCAGTAAAGAGGAATGTTGTTCCTTTGTGAATATTTTGGGGTCCTAGGATTGTTTTAAATTCTATGTGAAGAGTTGTTGTTAATATATTTCATATAATTATTTTTCGTGGTGGTAAAAATCAATATGATGGTAGGATAGTTAATAAGCCTAGAAAAGTACTAAGTCAATTAATTGATAGAGATATTACCGATTAAGTTGGATCAAATGTTGAGAATAGGTTGGTTATTATTTTCAGGTTAAATAAAATGTGTTAATCTTTGTTTGGTTTGTATCTGATTGAATTGGAGGTATATTAAAGTATATGGTTGAGGCAAAAATTAGGTAGATGATCGAGAAAAAAAAAGAATAATAATAGTCATCTTAAGGGGAATATTTGTGAAATTATAAAGAGTACCATAAGTTATAATAATTTGGATGTAACAGGGCCATGTTATAATAATTGATATTCACATAAATATTCAGTATATTATAAAATATAAGCCGACCAGAATATGAATAGACGTGGCAAGTGTTGGAACAACCGATGAACAATGCCAAAACAATAAAGACGCACACATGTGTTACTACTCTTCGACTCTCGCTTGAAGTGTTTCCATCCAAGAAATTTTGTTGCTGGTTGTTTTGTATTAATTTTAGAACCAAGATATTAAAAATGACATTACAGTTACAATATATTGATTATTGAGAAGCTATATTTATTGTCCATGTAATCCACATAGGGGAAGAAGATTACAGATGACTTGGGCAAGTAAAATAAAAGCTCTGTTAATAAAAACTTATATGCTTGCCACTCTCGCAACCCACCTCTTGTATCTCTTTAGACAGTTTTCTAGTTTCTATCTTGAGATACGCTAGCAAGAGTTTTTTCCCACGCTTCATGGCAGAGGTGTAACTACATATTAGGTCCCCACCCCGCAAGAGAATACCCATGACCGAAGTTCGATTCGGTCCACTGAGAGGCTATTGTGAAGGAATCCCCGCATTGCGGGCTTTTGCGACATAGTAGTTACACCCCTGCTTCATGGTCCTGGACTTCGGAGCGGCAATGTGGAGGTGCGACTTTAGATGTCGGCCATTGTGACACTTTTGTCTATGTTTGTCCTCAGCCACACCAGGCGAATGTCGGGATGACACCTTCGCAAGAGGCTTGTCGACTACCTTCCCTCATTGTCATTACAAATACTTCACGAAGATCCTTTCTTATATTGTCCTCCCAACGTCATCTCGGTCTTTCCACATGTCTCTTTCCCTCCGGCATTCCAACCAAGATGGAATATAATCTTCTTCCCCCTCCCCTTCATCCGAGCTACATTGCATACCTACCCAAGTTGTTGTGATTTCATTATCCTTACAGCATCGGTAGATGAAGTATTTAAACTTGTGTAATTTCTCTATGTTCTCGTTCTTAGTTGTTATGTATCTAGCCACACTTTTGTTAATAAAATATAATTTTGGAAGGTTAGATGTATAATTGTACAAGTAAATAAACGGGCTGAAGATACAACTGGAAGATTGTTTGAACGCTATGCAATTCCACGCCCCTTGACGGATTAGAATAAAGTAATGATACATATATTCGAGAGGTCACGGGTTCGACTCCAGCGGACGACCATACTGACTGAGGATTTTCGAGGGTTTTCTTCAGTCACACCAAGCAAATTCCGTGATGGCACTTTCAACGTAGGTCGTGGCCGACACCTTCCCGAATCCTTTCTTCTCCTACGGCCTGAGTCTTAGATGCCTAAAGGCCATAAATGAAATTCAAAAAATGTTCCTTAAAACCTAGAGAGATTAACTATAGCATTAAAAGGTTGCCCCTCCCCCCGAAGGGGATAAACGTGGATGAAGTGCAACTCGGAAACCACTGGAGTTAGAAATTTGATATTTGACATGAAAATACTTTGTTTCAATTCATTATCATTAGCTGTCTTAATTTTTGATTCGACATCCCCGATGAGGGGGCGAAAAAATTTTAAAGAGTGGAATATGAGAAATCGAAAATTGTTAAAGGTTAGAAACTTGAAATTTGGAATGGGTATTCCTTAGGACAAAGAACAATAAATGACAAATGTTACAAGTCGACAAGCCTGAACTGTGACTTCTAGATGCAACGACCTTTAACCTTGGAGAAGTACCTTTGCTTTTCGCCCCAGTGATTCCCTTTCGTGTAAAACATGCTGTTAAGCCCCTACATGATATTTCAGCCCCTCCCACAATTGCTAGAAGGAAGCAGTCAGACTCAATAATGAGACAATAGTAATCTCATACAAAAGCAAGTTTCATAGTTTTAAAAGAGTATGTTTCATGGTATACTTTCCCGACTACACCTTTGGTAACACTGTTTATGTCCTTGACAAGACACCTGCTGCAGCGTATAATCAACCACTAGCGACCTCACCCTCGCGTCTATTCCTACTCTGGTCGGCTTATACATTCCCAACAATGTCATCACAAAACACTGTTAGAACTTCGTATCATTTAAAAAAAGACCAATCATGATTTCGTTATTCAATTGTTTCTGTAGATTTCGTAATAAACCACAAAAACGGGAATGAACGAAAGTGAGTCGTTTCCAGAAATACAAAATCACAGATCTATAAAAGCATCTTTAGAAAATTGGAGTTTTCCTGATTCTCTTTCAAGAACTATCTGTCGGCGAGTGCAATTCCACTTTTTACGTCCAAATGTTCCACTCTCTTTCTTGTTCCTCCGCTCCATACCTGATTCTCTCTCTCAGAGTATTTTTCTGTTACACGATAGTATTATAAAATTTATGAATTACAGTTTTCAATATAGTTATTCGATATAAATAATCTTAAGTAAACGTGTCTAATCGTTTCTCCCTGCTACAAGAAGCCTACATGGTATTTAGACCTGTTTTATCTTAAATTTCTCTAAGTGATGCTCACGCCTGTAATTTATATGATTCCGTAATACATGCTCTCATATTTTTTCCTGCAAAATCATTTTGAAGGAAGAATTACATATCCTGGAATGATATGCATTCAAGGTTATTCACTAATCAAGGTGGGTTCCATATCCAACAGGGGAACAGTAACAGAACACATACAGGTTAAAAGAGAAATCTAAGGGGTCAAAAATATATGATCGCGATTGTACTATCGTGGCCAATATAATCTTTACATGACTTTATTATACACGATTTTTCTCTACGCAAACAAGATAGGCCACCCAACTGACGTAGAGAGGGCGATGTGTGATTCTGAGGGAGTGTGCGTGAACGAGGAAGGGTTGGAATTTTCTTTTTTTAAGAGAAATCATTATCGCATGTCCTGGCTTCTGGAAATAAATTTGTGGTTTCTTGTAGTATGTAGCAAATACTAAAAAAAAAAAAAAGGTAAGAGACTCGCATTTGAAACACCAAAACAGTGAACCTAAACAATTTTTACTTTAGTTAGGCCATTAGTTTAAACTTACTGAAAGATGTAGTTTAAATTGTCCGGTAGAAAAGATCCTTGCCGAACATGGAGAAACGAAAATGAACGTTGAAACCTATGGTTACTAGGAAATTATTTCTTTCTTAATGAATCGAGTATTCCATAGAACACTAACGTTACGCACTAAAGGCAAGAGAAAACGTCTGTTTCTATCAGTTCTTAAAAATGAGGCACGATATATTATGCTTTATAATTTCTGAGATTATGTTGTTATTTACGTTACAAACAAGATGTTAGTAGCAAAATACACAAAATATGTTGCGTGCTAAGTTATAGTAAATGTAATATTAATCACAGCCATATTCAATCCACTAGTGGATGAGGCCTCTCCGAGAGGGAGGAGTTGGTCTACTGCTCCCACGCTGACCAGGCGGGTTGGGAGAGGAGAGCCGAAGCTCTCACTGTGATCGCCACTGTCTTTTATTCACAGCAGCTCCCCAATTGTCCTCACGATGCTGGGTCAACACCGAAATTTTTGAGCCCCCACCGGGAATTGAACCCGGGGCCGCTCGCACTGAAGTCGAGCGCGCTACCGACTAGGCTACGCAGGAGCTCGTAATATATATAAAGAATATCTTAGATAAATTAAGATTTTTCTCTTCCCAGACAAATATTTGTGTGTGTGCCTGCGTGTGGTAAATGTACATATGAGTATGTTTTGTTCCAAACGGCCACCATACCTTACTTTGTAGAGCGTCGGTTTCGCATTCGTCAGGTCCTCGGTTTAGTACCATCGGGTGACTGTCCCGACTTAAGTTTTCCCAGTGTTTTCCTCAGCCACATAAGGCATGTACTGGTATGGTATCTTCAGTTTAGGACCTGACCGACTCCCTACCGTATTTCGCAAAACCTTATCTCGGAGTGATCCATAGGTGCCTAAAAGCTATAAATAATATGTAAACCCAATGAATATAATATATAAACCTGTCGCTCTGTTAATCGGCATATTGTTTTTAAATGCCAGGTAGATAGTTCGACATGGAGACCGAGATGGATCGAGTGGCCGTAGCTCAGTTGCTATAGCGTTGGCTTAGCAATCGAAGGGTTCTAGTACGGCCATCTGTCCTGACTGAGGCGTTACCGGGCCATTTTCCTCACGACACGAATAAACTAATGTTTATAATAATCTGCAGATATGGAATAAACACATACACACACATAATGACAGAGAGTGTGTGTAGGAAAAGGAATGAGTAAGAAAGAAAGAGAAAAAGGAATTGACGAAGTCATGGAAAGAAAGAGAACGATAGAGAAAGATAAATGAAAACATTGAAACTAGATTGATTTATTATTATCCTAAAGAACAAGCGCAAACACTCGGTTTGCTTTCTGATTCTAGCTAGTGATGCTTCTTCTCTCTCCATCCCAAGGAGAATTTCTGAGTTCTGTAAATAGTTGAAGCTATCATTTTAGTCGAAAAAACAGGGAAATGACTATATCGAACCCGGGTTGTCAGAATGAAAGGTCAAGATGAAACCTCTGCACCACACATTTTGTTTCTAAAAATCTACGCAACACATGTTACAGTTGTTCTGTGCTAAAGAAGTACAAGAAAACTGAACGCTTCAGGTATTTGCACTGTTAACACATAGATACCTTCCAACCTACCTGCATCTTCCAACCAATATTCATTAATCGTCGTCGTCTTCTTTTTCTACAAGGACGTTCCAACCAAAGGGAATTCGGATCGCTGCTTCAACATTCATTAGTATTCGACGTTTACAAACATAAATGTCTATTTGATTGTTCACTTTTGCCTTGTAGAAAGGTCTTTGGTAAGAAGAGGGTTCGAACCTCAGTTACTCACGTTCAATATTCAGAAGCCTGACACCGTTCCACTGGACTAGCGTCCTTAGCTGAAATTAAGCTCCAGAAATACCATTACTACTTTGAGTGGCCGGTTTCTCAAAACTTTTGGAACAGTATTACTAGTCTCTATACTATTAATATCAATTCGCTTCACAAGTTCTTGTTTCTCAATCATACAGTTCTAAAATACTAGTATCACAAGTGAATGTGACTAGCATTACTATTGATTGCAGACTTGTAGCGTATGTAGATGGATTGTTACAAGCCAAGATTTACTTTTTACAGGAAAAGTATAATTGATAAGAGAGTTGGGAAATGGAATTACGTGCATACAGTTTTCAAATGGACTCTAAATTTTAAAATAAGATAATAATATGGTGTGGTTCAACATAACTCTAAAAATGCAATGTCTTTGCACCAAAAATATTCATCCGATAATTGTGATGCTGTAGTCAAGCCAAAACGCACTTATTGAAAGATTATTATTATAGTCTAAATAAAATTTGTTAGTAGTTTTTTCTGAGTTCAATATTGTATACCATTTTCAAGTAATTTTGATACTGTAAAGCTTTTTGAGAGGTTGTCTTGAGGACCTAAAATCTGGAATCTGAAATCAAATCGTTAATAATTTCTAGTACATGACATTTCTGGTTTCAGTTAGCTTGAATCTGAAATTATTTGTAATCAGTTATTAAACCTTATATCCAAAGTATGCGTCTGAAATATTTAACTTTGGCAAGTCTTGGTTAGCGTAAAAATGCACGTAGGTATTAATTTGTTTCTAAATATCGTAATGATTTTATTGCTTGCTAGCAATCAGGCGATTCACTTAGTAATGATTAATTTGGTAGTTACTTCGTAACGTAGCAACAGCATCGTATATGACGTGATAGCACAGTCTCTAAAATATACGATATAAATCTGGTAGAGTCCTTTTGACCAAAGATCGTTTATTATAGTGGTTTGTTTAATAAATAATAGAGCAAACACTTATAAACGTTTTACCGACACCAGTTTATTACAAAAGGTTCCAATATTATATAACATACAATTTACGATACAGTTAATAATATGATCGTCCCGAACACGGGCTCTGAAATGATCAAACTAGTGGTTCACCTCTTTGTAATGATAACTTCGACTTAGGTATTTTGGAAAGGAGATTGTTTATAGAATGGATAGTAACTCCAGCCCAAGTTAGCAAGGTATAGGTATACCAACTCCAGTGCAAGTCGGGGGCTAGGAGAGAGTCCTGACTCCAGTCCAAGTCAGGTAGGTAGAGGTGACAACTTTTCGGAGCGAAGAAGTGACTGGCCTTTTATATCCCTTTTTGTGGGCGTATTTTTTGTGCTTCCAAGTCTTACCGCTTGGTGTTGGTGTCGTCTGCCTCTTGTGGACGCTTATTCAGCATTATGTAATGTTTGTTGACTGTGGTTTGTATACATTGTAGTCAAGTCAACATACTGACCCAATAAACCACATCCCATTACAATATCCAGTTCATTATCATATTTGAAGTAAACTTGTATCAAAAGATAACTTTTCATTTGAATTCTAAAACGTTTCACACTTTACTCAATTTTGCAACATAATAATGTTTTTCTTGTGTTGCCTCATTTTTAATTTAATACTCTTTTTCTTGTGTTGTTTCTAAACAGATTAAAGAGAAGACAATTGGGTTATATTTGTTTTTAGAAGTAGAGCAGAAAGTTGTTCTTTGTTTTGTCTAACTTTGGTTGGCTTGCAATTTAGATATGTAATGCTTGATAAAAGTTGGCTCATCTTTTCGTTTAGCATAGTGCGAATACGATTTTACTTCACCATACTTTTTGACTTGAAAAGCATGGATCATTTTACGAAGATATACAATTTGCAGTCCTGCAAATCCAGGCCCGCAGCAGACCCGGCCGGTACGTGCGACTCCTACCCTGTTAACTTCGCTCCGACCTACAGTCCAACTCAGACCCAGACAAGTCCGACTCATCCTGGTCAGACCCCTACTTCATTTAGTTCCGTCTGGCCGCAGTCCAACCCAAGTCCAGACCAGTCCGAATCGGCCAGCCCAGATCTGTACCTCGTTAAGCTCCGTTTGCCCTGCAGTGCACATGTAACTTTCCAGCCCGCCCCTGTCCGTAGGCTCCTGTCAACCCCGCCCCACAGCGATGACGTAAAGTAGGAATTTTGTCTGTGTCTGTCTCTATGTATGCTAGTAATCCAAATCCAAACCAATTTCCAAAGCTTCGCTCACTCTCGCGCCAGGCAGTTCCCCTTGAACGGTTAGTAGCAACTAGCTGTTTGGCCCGGTGGTCAACGTATTGGTAAGCTGAACGAGAGGTCCCGAGATCGAACCCGGGCGTCGCTACTTTTACACTTTTTTTTTAAGAAAATTTACTTTTTTTCTTTCTTATGTATAAACGCATTAAGAAATTTAATAAAAGCAGTGACCAAAGGCACTTGGAAGTTAGGTAAGTCAGGTTCGGTGGTTTCTTTTATTTATTGCACACGCGACTTGTACAGAGACATTGTTGCCACGCGCGCTAGCACTAGACGCAAGCCCTTGTACAATACGCAAATACTATATTTGTCCCCGTATTTATCGGCCTTCTCAACCTGAAGTTCTCCGTGAGGAAGAAAGGGCTGAAAATTAAACATTATGCTTACATTTACCTTAACAATGTGTATTTTACAAGTTTTCACATCCGCAATTTTCGTTTTACGTCGTTTATTCAAATTTCAGTGCAAATAGACAGGAAATAACTTCCACAAATTATAGTATGTTACGAACTTCAATAATGAATACCATTCATTTGGAGTAAAAGTTAACAGAAACTTCAAAACTATATAAAAGCACTCTTGGGACAAGGGACTGTCCCAAATGTATATTGACATAGTTTCGAATTTTCTATCAACTTTTTTCTAAGCCTAATGGTATTCATTATTAAAGTACGTAAGATTCTATAGTTTGTGGAAGTTATTTTTTGTTTATTTGCACTGAAACTTGAATAAACGACATAAAACGGAAAAGGCGGGAAAACCTGCTTGGATTCGGCCATAATAAAATTTCTTTCCCAAACGTTATTATTAACATTAACAAAAAACGCAATTTTATTAGTGGATTTTTTGGGGGGGGATTTCTATACGCTTTTATCCCGAAAACCTCAATGATCCGATTGACCCGGTGACCCATTTCCGCTATGCTTCCCATATTGAATTGTACGCATCATTTTCAGGTTAACATTGCTTGCTCATACACACAATGCTTCTAGCCGTCCTTGTATGCTACCACATTTTCATTCTAAGGCCAAAGATTGATATAGACACCGAGCGGCCGTAGCTTAGTCCGAAAATGATTCGCTTAGCAAACGGAATATCCTAGGGGCCGCCCATCCTGACCGAGTTTATCTACGTTTTTTCCTGTCACGCAAGGCAAATGCCTCCAAAATAGGCCCCGGCCGACTACCTTCCAACATCCTCTCCCCTAGCCTATCCCAGCCTGAGCCAGAGTTATCTGAAGGACATAAACTAATTTAAAAAGATTAATATATGCATGAGATCGATTAAATGTTTCACGCACATTCTATTTCCCATGTCCATTAATATGAATATTATATTTAAATAACTGAAACCACATCTTACTCATTTTTGCTGTGCTCACGGGTAATGTATTTACTTTACATAGTTCGCCAGTTGCCTAGGAATTTCTCGACCAGAATCCAGTTTGAATTGTGTAGTTAAATACAGACTTCTCACCGTATCTTACATTGCTGCATGATTTCCTTATGTCTGAGCTGCTACAAGAACGATCACCAGGCTAACGTTATAATTGATTTTTGTGGAAAATATTTTAATACGCAAAATGAGGAAGGAGAACTACAGTGAAGCTGTTTTAAATTAGCATTGTTCAATGGAACGTTTGACTACGCTATATTTAGTTTCCGATCAGATTTAATCTTCCAGGAACACTGTTCCGGTTTTATATTTCTTATTTTAGCGCAACACCTCTCCGGCTCATTTTAAACACTGTTTGCTGTACTAGCACACTTATACAATATACTGAATATTTAGTTTGCTACTACATTGTGCATTTTTAATTCTGAGAGTTCCTCAAGTGTACTGAAGTAGTATTCAGTATTTGTTCACTCTTTATACCATATATTAACAATATCAAAACTAACGAAAAAAAAAAACCTTAAAAGTGAAACTGAGAATTTGTTCACAATTGAGGGACTATTAATGTTTGTTTTTTTAATTTACTTCATACAATTTCCTCGAAAATATAAAAGTGTAAAAAAATAATTTTGAAGATCATCATAATCACTAAGAAATATTTACGTATTATGTTCTTTACGTATTTATTTACGTAATTTCATTTAAGCAAAGAACTAAAACTTGAAAATATTTCTCCACTTGTCGAACAGTCTCAATGAGTGGAAATAGAATTTGGCAGAATAAATTATTTTTATTTGCAGAAACTACAATCAATTAGTGAACAAGAACAAGAAACAAGAACAAAAACAAGAAAGTAATGAACAAGAAATAAGGTAAAAATAATTAAAACTACTACATTCTGCCAATGACAACTACTTCAGAGACAAATGAATTAAAAGTACAATAAAGAGCAAAAGGCAAATTATAAAGTACCTCCCCCCAACATAAAATACTCCAGTTTTAAATTTCTTGAAAATTTCTTCTTATTTGAGAACAAATTATCCAAAGGTTGATGGCTGGCATTTCTTCTTTCTTTAATATCTTATCTTTCATTGTCTTTTCCATTCACTGGGAATCCCCTTTCAAGTTGTTTCAGTTCCTTCTCTCCCAATCTCCTTTCACAGTTCAAAGTCATTCGAATACATTTTTCAAGAAAGAATCATTCTTTGCCTTGCTATTCGAAGACAGACAACACACACTGCCAAAACAAAAGGAAAATGTTCATTCATTTTTCAACTTCATGCATTCATTCATAGAATTGGAAAACTAACAATTTGGGTCAGGCTGGAACCATAATGGTTTACAAGTGATTATAAGATCTTCATTGAATTCAGGAGTAGTTCAATCTTCCTATGGCCGTCTGGTTGAGCCCTTCTATTTCTTAAGCAGTAGTACAAATAGCCTATTCCAAGCGATGCCACTCCAACAATCATCATTCGTCGCCTTCTCCTTCTTTGCCTTTCTTCTTCTTCCTCCTCTTTCTTTTTATGTTCCTCATCTGCTGCTTCTTCGTGTGCATCAGGTACTGGCTGAGTTGGTGGTTGAGGAGCTGGTTGAGGAGCTGGTTGAGGTGGAGATTGAGGTTCTGCAGGAGGAGCCGTTGTTACCTGTGGACTCCTGATTTCCATCAGCAGCAGACGACGTTTTCTTCTCAGATATCTTAACTCTCTCTTCTTCCTAACAATACACTCATACGTTTCTCTGAGGTCTGTATCATAGTCCTCCATTTCCTTTTTATTGGCGGCTTCAGTGACTAAGGGCATCATACTGATTTGGCTAAATGAGCTTCTAACCGCAAGTTCTTTGATTCCTTCTTCTTTCTGTCCAACAAAATTTCCCGTTCAAGCATATATTCTTCCCAGATGGCAATATCCCGAACTTTATCATTGATATTTTGTTCCAGAGTTTTTAGGCGAATTGCCTGACTCGGTGAAGCAGCCTGACTGGTTAAAGTGAGGTAAAACGAAGGGTCAGTTCCTAATAGTATATCGGAATAAGTTCCAAGTCGAGGGCCAAGGGTTCGTCTATGACAACATGCCCCACATTTGAATCCGAGAAAAACTCGTCGCATTTTGTATCACTTTTCGCACGTTCTTAGTTTATAGTAGTTTCTATAACTTTTAGCACTTTCTATCACTTTTCGCTTCTTCTATCACTTCTCACAAGCTTATCTATCACAACAGAGCATTTGCATGCGACTGAGGGGGATCCATTGTGTGAAACGAATTCATTCTTTTGGAAACCTCCAGTCACATACAACAGTTGTTTGAATTAGACTTCTTTACATGTCTGTTTCTCTGTTACATGTACCACACTGCACTAACTATGGCTGAATATAACATTATGTTGTAAATTTATCACAAACTACCATTAATCACTGGTAATAGAAAACTCACTTTCTAATGAAATAGAAAATTAAATAGGAAATTCAAATGAAACAGTATTCGTTAAGAACGAATCTTGTTCAAAGAAAACTGATAACATTTGTTCCGGTGATGTAATTTCTTAACTTCACTTGCAACTGAAGAACTATCATACTAATATCTGGGCAACTAAATTGAAATTTCACATATAAACATTCAGGTGGTAATTCTAGGCTGTAGTTTACTTACTATATATTTTACTATTCTGCTTTTAAGTACGCTAATTCCTGTATTGATAATCAACAATGAATCACTTTAGAACAGGAAATAACAAAATAAAATACTTCACTTGCGCTTCACCAACTAATGAAGTCCAATAAGGTAAAACTGACTTACGGGAAGTTAAATCAAAGTTTTGTGCGTTCTATACCACCTGTGAGGACTTCTGGAAAATTCCCATCACATCAGAGAACTTACAAAATTCCTTTTATATCCATTAACGTATGTTATTCTTTTAATTTTATAATTAGTGATTGTGTGCTGGTTGCAGGTTGTACTGAAGGTCTGAGTTCTCTTTAGAAATATTATTCCTTTATATTTAATATATTTCCAGCGAATATTTCGATCATTCAACGATTAATAACTTACAATTTCTAGAAAGAATCTTAAATGATCGAACATTGATCGCAAGATTTTAAATAAGTTTTTTGTAAATAAATCAGTAGTTCTCAAATTCAAACTTTTTTCAAATTGATCTTTTGAAATAATGGCCAGGAAATAGTACATAAAATTGTTGTTCATATTATTTTTTCCTTTGTTATTCTGGTTTTACTTTTGTTTTTCGTTATAGACTTCCCTTTTTCCGCCTTCTTTGAGTGTAAAGATATTTTATCTATTGCAAAAAGCTTTTATTTATTATAAGACGTGGTCATATTGCGTATATTTTTGGACAAAATAACGTCCAATTATTTCGTTTGCTTCCTGAGGAAATCTAAAATCTGCCGTGATTGATATTTTGATACTCTTCCTTCTCCGCTTCGATCCTGTCTCATATCATATCTCTTTTCCTTTCAATTTCTTCAATGTCTCTTACTAACCACAAACTCGTCTGTTATAAACGTGGAGTATCTCGCTGAAAAAGTCGAAATCCGGGACTTGAAATGGCACCTGCTATTTCTAAAAAGAAATTAGAAAATAATGTCTAGAGACTTTCTGAGCTAGGACCACATTAGTTTCTCATTTTCAAACAAACCTATTACTTGCACAAAACCACAATATATATCATAAAAATGTAAAATCAAACTGTGTCTGTTGGAAATCCACCTGTGGAACTCTTTGTACTGATAACAAGTGACTAGTAAGTCTTCGCATGAACATAAGAAGTTAATTCTTAATTTATATTTCGATAACAAGAATCTGTGATACAATATAATAAGAAACTATCAACTTTTTAAAAATGTTACATTTCATTACCCTTTGATCCCCCGATTTTTTTTTAACGGAGAAAAAAAATAATTAATAATACTTTTGGATGATTTTGAATCATTTCAGTACAAAAATAACATATTTTTTTTCAAAGTGTTCCCGGGTTTTCGAAATTTGTGTTGTATCTTCAATGATACTCCGGGAATATAGTAGACCTTTTTGTATTTTTTCCAAAATTGTGGTTATATCTCTAGTGATGCAATGGGAAGTAAAGGTTATCAAATCATACCATTTTATTTTTATAGAAACACGAAGTATAGGTAGAATAGAACAATATTCTACTTTTATTATTGTATCTCACCACTTTACAATAATTGCATTGTGTTTTGCTAGTAACTGTCTATTTGATCACTAGTTGGTGGAATGGCAGTGGGGACAATACTTCCCAGTTCACTGCTTATAGTCACAAAAGGCCCTCTGAGCTATAAGCTCCTGCGGAATACATAATTATATCGTCACTTCTGAATATACCATCTTCATATCAAGTATCTCAAAGTCCAATGGTTAGTACTTCCAATTTGTAAATGTCATTAGCATCTATTAATCCGGCTGAGAATCCTTTGATGGGGTTCTTATTTAATTTTGACAGTTGTTTTTATAGTGGATAAGCTGCTGGTGACAATGACTTCCGACACAATTACAGGCGCTTCGTATAGATAATGACTGGCAGTTCTTTAATGCACACTATTGTATCAACATTTTTAAAAAAAAATTATTTCAGGTACCAGAACTTTACACGAAATACTTTTTTTTTACAGAAGAGCCTTCATCATATATCTATCTATCTATCTATCTATCTATCTATATATATATATATCTATATCTATATCTATATCTATATATATATATATATATATATATATATATACAGGGTAAGTCAAAATGATGGACCCGGTTTCATAAATTTATTTTGTGAAATATAATGAACATATCTGAATGTAATACATGTGGTAAGAAGGGTAACTCTCAAAGTTTCTTTCAGTCACATCAAAAGTACTCTATGTGAGCACCTCGCGTAACACGACACACATCAAGCCGATAGTCTATCTCCTGCCAAACCTTGTGTAGTGTGTCACGGTCAATCTCTTCAATGGCTGCTGTGATGCGGGCGCGAAGGTCACCCAATGTTGTTGGAAGTGGTGGTACGTAAACACGATCCTTTATGAACCCCAAAAAAATCACACGGGTCAGATCGGGGGAACGAGGTGGCCAACGAATGAGAACTCGATCCTCCTGAGATGCACGGCCTATCCAGCGCTGTGGCAATGCCTCATTGAGATGATCCCGAACGCTGCCATGGTAATGCGGAGGGGCACCATCCAATTGAAGAATGAAATCTGCACTATCCTCTTCGAGCTGTGGAAGGAGCCATTGTTGCAGCATATCAAGAAAAACATGTTCTGTCACAGTAGCTTCAAGGAAGAAAAAGGGCCCATAAATCTTTTTAGGGGAAATGGCACAAAACACATTCACCTTGGGTGAATCGCGTTGGTGTTCCACAACTGCGTGGGGTTTATCAGTTCCCCAGATCCTTACGTTGTGTCTATTCACATTCCCAGAAAGGTGAAAAACCGCTTCATCACTGTAACGTAACCTTTCGGCGAACCCATCCTCTTCCATTAACGTGAGAAAATCAGCACAGAAAGACGCTCGAGCAGCATAATCAGTGTCTCTTAAGGCTTGTAGCAGTTGCAAGCGATAGGATTTCATTTGTAAACGTTTCCGCAGAATTCGCCATACAGTTTTCTGTGGCATTTCAAGTTCCCTCGCTGCCCGGTAGGTAGACTTCTGTGG
>JAGDQP010025025.1:0-15263 GCA_022664845.1 Lepisma saccharinum
CGGTCACCGGGCCGGCATCGGATGACGGATTGTATTAGTCCAGCAATTAGAGACATAAAAAAGGATGTTTTGGTGCAAAAGGTTGAGGAGCTTTGAAATTTGTCAGAAGTGTAGACTTGAGGGCCCTATAAGGCTATTTTTTTTTACTTTGAGAGATCGCTGCTCGCGCCGCCATCTTGAAAAATGGCGGCTAAAAGGCAGTTTTTAGCATAGATCCTGTAGGTTTTAGAGATTTTTTAAATTGAAAATTGGAGTGGATTTGCAATGTAAATTTTCTACAAAGTTACTTATATAAAAATTTTGAAAATGTTGCCATTTTGAAAAAAATATGCAGAAAAACATCAATATATGTATAGTATGCCCAGTGCAAGTCCAAACCACTGAAGCTAGACAAACGAAATTTGATATGCTGATGTATCATCAAGAGTAGATTACGGGAATATTACAAAATTTGGAGAAAATCGTCATCTTCAATCCAAATCACATATATAAAAGAGCAGTAGAACACCCAGGCCGAACCAATGAAGCTAAATTAACGAAATTTGGCATAAATGTGTACCATCAACTGTAGGTTGCGAGAAAATTACAAAGTTTGAAAAAAAAATCGCCATCTTGAATCCAATAGAGCTGAATAAAATATATGTGCATATCTTAGATATGTATGTTTCTTGGCCATGATGGATCCAATATGTCGAATATTTTCAAATTTCGTAATTTTCTCGCAACCTACTCTTGATGGTACACATTTATGTCAAATTTTGTTTATCTAGCCCCAGCGGTTCGGCCTAGGTGTTCTACTGTTCTTTATATATATGTATGATTTGTCCACCATATTGGGTTGAAGATGACGATTTTCTCCAAATTGTGCAATTTTCCCGTAATCTACTCTTGATGATATATCAAGATATCACATTTCGTTTGTCTAGCTTCAGTGCTTTAGACTTGCACGGGGCATACTTTTGATATATACGTAGTTGTTTTCCCTCAATTTTTGATTCAAAATGGCGGTATTTTCAAAATTTTTATATAAGTAACTTTGTAGGAAATTTACATTGCGAATCCTCTCAAATTTTCAATTTAAAAATGTTCTCTAAAACCTACAGGAATGGAGTTCTATGCTAAAATCTACCTTTCAGCCACGATTTTTTAAGATGGCGGCGCGAGTGGCTGTTCCCCAATCCAAAGTTACAAATTTAGCATTATAGTTAGGGCTCTTAAGCGTACAATTGTGCCAAATTTCAAAACTTCATAACCATTTGCACCCAAAAAGTATCTAATGATTGGACTATATGGGGACGTCATGTAATATCCGGACAGATAGCGGACAATTTTCGGATGTCGGCTAATATCCGGATAACGGGTAATATTCGGATGACGGATAAAATCCGGATGGTTAAATGGATACCGGATAATTTGTCATCTGGTTGTTCGGAAATTTTGGCTATCCCAAGAAGACAGCATAGAGACATACTGTAGGATTTGGCTCGTTTTTGCTCTACTCGACTCGAATCGGCTCGTTTTGAATCGGCTCATAGTGGGCCGCGACTCAGGTTGGCACAAGCCGACCGAGCCATGAACCGAGCCGTTGACATCCCACTCTGGAGAACTAGAAGAACAAGAGAACGCACCTCTCTTCTCCTTTATCCAGTTTGCGTGATCACAATGAAGGAGAAAAAACTGAGGTTAGTTATCTAACTGGCAATTCCTTCCATTTTATGCCATTTTTGTTTTGGTAAAGGAATAGAGAAGGAAACTGACCTCTGTTGAAGATATCATCTCGACATTCGCTTTGATAGAATTGAAGGGCGTCACCACGACTTTTCCCAAGGGATGGGGGTATTAAGGGCACACACACACACACACGTATTTGTATACATGTAAGTATGTTAGTGTGGGTGTTACTGGCTCAATATCTGTATTAGAGATTTACAGTTAGATCATGAAAAGGAGCAAATTATTTTCATTTATTTATTTATTAGGTTTACGTGCTGTTACAGAACGTTTATGACACTACAGTTTAATATTTTCTTAAAGATATCTTCTAGAAAATTAGACTTTTCTTCTTCTCGTAGGAGTCTCGTTTGTATTGGCAAAGCAAGAGAATAATTTTGTCATTTATGAAAGCAACTGATAAAAAAAATAATTTAAAAAAACCTGGCACCGGGGAAGGGGAATTGTCGCCCTTCCCAAAGCCTATGACAACAGAATTTCAAATTCACTTCATAGACTCATAGATCACTCAAGCCATTGTGGTCATATGTTACAGACGAGAACTTCGGATTGTGGGAATTACTTAAACACGTTCCTGTTCGGCAGCGTTAGTAAAACTATGTTGGAATTGCTTTTGTACTTCCCTCTTTTATTTTGCTTGCAACACTTATCCATTAAGCTTTTAAACGGTCCATATGCTACTTTCCTGATAGACAGGCTTAAGATCGAAAAGAGAAACAGGAGTATTAGGCTTATAGAGACAAATTGACCACAAAAGATTAATACATATATTTTGATAGATAATTGTTTACAGATTCGATGTGTTGATCGTGATGAGACGACAGTGTGGTGGATAGAAGCGATGGGTTGATAAGCTATTGAGAATTATTGGGAGATTATCGTCCTTTTAGCGTACAGCATTCAGTGGCTACGCTCCCGACGAGTATGAATGAGGACCCACGTTCAATCGATTATTCCACAGTTCAGATTAAAACGTTCTCATTAAAGACTTCTCAATTATTTAAGTGTTCAGAGAGAAACGGTTGTTCAAAATGAATTGAACCACATGAGGATTTATCCCTCAGCCCAAAGGCTACCGGTGACCTCCAGACAATACTAGCAAAAGTCCTCACACAGGGACTTTCCACTGTTGTAGAGCCTGATACCAACTAGATCTCTCCGTTCTCGTGAACACATAGGATATTGGGGTTTAGTGACAATCATGAATGAAGAGAGCAATTCGACTTTAGAAGGAAAAAAAGGAGGGGGGGGGGAGTATAACGCAGAATGCAGGTTTTCTCAAGTGACAAGTGGTTTTGACAAATTTAAATTGGTTGCATACGAAAATACTATCGGCCCAAAACAAGTACATCCAAACTTGTAATAGAGCTCAGTAGAAACAACACTTACGTAACCGCTCTCTGCCTGGCGTTTTTCCTTGGATTGGCCTCTTCTCTGTTACCCACTACGCTGGAGAAACACGGAGTATAAGTAATTCTTCATGCCAACTTTGTTAAAAATTACAATATTCTAAGTCCGAAGTTTTTGATTCCGGAGACTAAGTTAAATATTACTTTCCCTAGCAGCTAGTTGACTGCATCTCGCATCGCCTATCCTATTTGATCCTAACCATGTTGAAGCTAGTATTTCACTGTAAACACAATGGCCGCTCTCAAGCATTATAAACGAAATTCAAAGAAGTAAACGTGATTATCACAGTGGAAATGGAACGGTTATAGCAGTAAAAAATAACAACGTATCAGCCCATTCGACCAAGCTTCAGCAGCAACTAACATCCGGGTACCTCTTGCACAGCGCCGTTCGGCTGCACTGCAAAGAAAGGATCCATCCAAAAATAGAAGAAGAACAAAGGTATACGGTTAAGTTCAGCTGTTTTTTTGGGGTCATCACACTCAAGTGCCCCGAAAATCTTCCGACAGCAATGCTCTTTCCGTAGCATTTCGCTTCTACATGAAATTACACTTAGTATTTCAACAAATATACACTGCAACATTAATATTAATAAATAATATAAATTTAAATATTTACACGTCATATTCTTAATTAATAAAGATAAAGAGGAAACAAAAGAATAGTACTGGCCAGCTGATTGAAAAGAAGGAAAAGAAAGAAATTAATTAAACACATTATTTAAATACAAAATTAATTTACATATCACATGTTAATTTTACTTAATATTCAGATCAAACTTTCTGAGGACAAACTCAGTGGTGACAGGATCATCACTTGGGAGGCACACATTTAAGTTCTTCTGCGGAACATCCTGACTGTGACTGAGGTTTACTAGGTGTTTTCTCAGGTTCACTAGGTGAATTTTGGAATTGTACCTAAACAAATGTTTGAACATCATCATCCAACGAAAAGTATAAAGTATACTCAAGATTATCTAAAAGAACACGTGTAAGTTTCATCTTATTTTTGCCAACATACTTTTCCTTTATGTTGATACACTAGTGTCGAAAATTAAAGCAAAACGAACAGTCTAGACAGAAACAAACTTTTTGAAACACTTCGTGCTAACACCAAGCTATATGGTATACAACGATAGCAAAACTACAAAGAGACAAAATTTGTGCCTGAAAAGTACTTAATGCAATCCAATCTTATGGTAGCAAGATCCCAAAATAATACAAAGCAATTATTCTCCGAACAAGATCACAAAGTGGTCAACTATTAAAAATGAGCTTGAGGTTGCGTGGTCATCCTTAGCAGTGTTACGGCGCGGTATAGTGCAAACCATTGTAATGCAAGACCCGGAGCTCGGTTCTCCCTGTTCACATCAACCTGCTGGATTCTCTCTTACTTTGTATAAAGGAGATTTCCCCTCTTCCTTTTCGTAGTAGCGTAAACGTACCAACGTTTTTGTGATTCTTTTTTTCCCCATCCGTTTGCCGGTTAACTTTTCCATTTTGTCCTGTGCGACTATTTGTGCTCGTGTTTGGCAACGGACCCATGTGTGTGTGTATCCACTCGTCTCAGAGTCTGAGGTTTTAATTTAGCATTAAATATTATTATTTTTTCTCTCCAGTATTCCGGTTTGTGTGGAATACGGTTTAAGCCGTCTGGTGCTAGTGGCTGTAGTTATTATTTTTGTGAGAATTTAGATTTTATTTAAGGCCTTTAGGCAACTTGAGCTCAGGCCTACTATTTTAGTATTCTAAGTTTCTCTTTCATATAGAGACAGTTTGATTTAGTGGTCATCCAGCCATGTACTGATCAGGCTCTTGGCTGCTTGACCTGCAGTATATTCTGTTGGTTACATCTCTTTCATTTTCCTCTTTTGTTTAGTTGGTCTCTCACTTGGGGGAGTTAACCTGGTATTACTACTTTTCCGGTTCCCTTGTTCTAGTTTGTTAATCATTGCTTCCGCCAGAGGCTTTATTGTGAGTTCCCGGTTCATGTGGTCTCTAAAACATTGTTTTGGCCCGTAAAACAACCTATTCTTGTTTTTAATTATACTTTTCTCCTTCGTTTAGTTTATTTGTGTTGTAAATTGCACAGGGAATTACCCATAAGTATTTTCAGTTGGTATTCAGCATAGCTATCTCAGGTTAGAACACATGTACGGAGTGTTTCAGTAGCCGTGCCTCTTTTCTATAATAAATTATTTCCACCATATCTAATGCAGTTTTTACATTAGAACCACCAGCTCCGTATGTAGTGTAGGAGGTAGTGGGTGGAATATTCCACACTTGGAGTGATTTTGCCCTTTCCACTTATTTATGCTGAGATACCACTTTTTTCGTGTTCCGTTCAAGCATCTTTGGTAGGAGATTCGAAGTTCTCCATGTTGAGTGGACTCATAGCCCTCTACTTTCTTGTAGTTAGCAGGGACATCCTGCATTTCTTGTCCTTTAAGTCAGTTGATCATTGAATTTGTGCAAATAGCTTTTATTACTATAACATTTATTATTATATAACTTTTAATTTTTCAAATACGTGCCTAGTGGCAGTTTCACCGAATATTTTGGTTCTATAAAGGCTTGTTGTTAGTCACCTCTTGGTTTTGTATCAATTCTGTGTAATACAGAGTAGTTTGTCAATTATATTGTTAAGATTTGGCCAGTGTCTCCACCAAGTTTTTTTTTCAACCTAAGGTTTCATTTTTGTATTTGCTTTGTGCTATATAATGTTTTAGCAAGATGTTTCTTGTGTATTAACTTGCCAGGTGTTTTCTGAAAAGCTTTCCAGTTCCTCCTTTGCCTGTAGTTGGGCCAAGAGAGTGCCAGCTCACCGCTGCTTGCTAGCTGGGGGCGGTATGTGGGGGTCTCTTCCATTGCTTCTTTCCTTGTACTTAGAAGTACAATTTTGTGCGCACAATTTGAAGTTGTACTAATTGTAAGAAGTATAATTTGTAGTGATAATTCGCTTTTTCAAGTAGGTCACCTTTTGAAATGTGTACTAAGAAGTACATTTGTGGTGATATTTAGCCTTTTCAAGTAAATTGTACTAGAAGTGCAAGTGGATCGCTTTTCTTTCTCAAAGTGTATTGGAAATGTACAGGTTGTGGTGCTGAAGTTGCCCAAATATTCGAGGCCGTACTAAGAATACAGATGTGTGGTGTGTAAGCTTCTTGTATCTCCGTTGTTTCCATATAGTTTCCTAGTAAGCTACTTGGATTGTCTGCTGCCTTCGACATGCACGATCGGACATGTCAGCTGTCTGCTGTCTTCTGCTGTCTATGAAGTGGCGGATCCCGAGAGGGGACACGGTTCACAAAATTTCCAGCAGTGTTTCATATTCCATGATGAAACTTAGCAATATAAGGGGAAATATGATAAACTTATACTTAGAAAATTCATTTACAGGGATATTATCGAAAATATCCCTGCTTTATTCCTCAGATTAGCGGCCTCTTACGAAAATCCTGGATCCGCCCCTTTATCTATATCCACGTATGTAATATTATAAAATAATTCTATTGGTGGGTTTCTCCAAACTTCGTTAAGAATTTAACGAATCGTTAGTTAATGAACGCAATGAATGTCAAAGCACTTAAAGTTACTTAATGGTTCGTTAAAGTCTAAAAAAGAGTGGTGAATCCCTGCATATGCAATCTGTGAATTAATTCATTGATTAATTATCAAATAATACGGTAGGTACTTCAATCATTTAAGACGCGTGATACATCGAACTTCAGACATATTTGATGCGATATATTTGTCACGGCAAGTGAAAATCAAGTTATTGCAAATTTGGTGTAAACTTGCGTGCTATCTAGATATGCTCAAACAGTATATAAATTATCATGTTTCTCATTTGAGAGTAGCTGCCAAAACATTTTGCGTCATTATTTTTGCAGGTATGAGAGTTGGAGAAAGATACAGATTTTGACTTTCGAAGACTATACATATATTTGAGCGCAGTTTACGAATGAGATCGTGCCGTATAAGCAAGTTTCGCAACATAAAGATTTCATTATCAACGAATATATTAATTCTTAACGGCAGCTAGGAAAAGCGATCAGAAACTTCCACTAAGTTACATTCGTCAATCATAAACATTGTTTAAATAGATGTAATGGATAACAGAGCTGAATCGAGTCATCGAGTCAATCGGGTCATTTTCCAAGTAGCACATCCAAATCGGCCTATAAGGCCATATTGGATTATACTACGACATCGTTCCACAACATGGGTCCCATATTGGATGGCAAACATCTTGGCCAATATCGGTCGATATCGATCGACATCATTCAACATTGATCAACTATTTTTTGAAACTAATCCCCTTTCTGTGTAGGACCCCCATCATAGACAAACCAACAAGAAATAGTTAAACATGTTAGAAATTGTAAAACAAAGTTACTACTTCTGTAAAGAATAATATTTGTCTGTAATTAAAGTTACATCACTTTGCTGTGCTAATGGATTGTAAAATTTGTCTACCACTGCTAGTTTGTAAAATAATCTTATTCCTGATGTTGGCGATCATGCTAAAATTTCTGGTTCCGCTCCATTGTAATCATTTCACGTCTCTTTTGCTTTCAACTTCATTTCGTTTTACACTCTTGTGAAGTAGTTAAGAGTGCTTCGTTTTACACTATTGTGAAGTAGTTAAGAGTGTAATGGCCATGATTACAATGAAGTAGCTTCAATTGAAGGAAATGATGTAAAACAAATGTAAATAAATGTAAGGAGGACTTCTCTTAACAACTACATGGACTCGATAAAAACGTTACTTTCTACCGTACAAATGAAACAAAAGTATGAAATGTCCCACGGTGTGCTTTAACCAACATAATAAATATTACTATAAATCTTGTTGGTTTGTCTATGTACTTACAGTGATCAAAGTATCCTTGAGAAAAACACAATCAACTTCAACACTTTATTTGTCTATGTCCTTCCCGTGGAAACAGTGCCGGATTGGCATAAAAAATTAATTCGGGAAATTTACTGCTCCGGCCCACTTCATGGATTACGATTTTTAAACACTAATTCGAGCAGTGTAGTTCACACTGTAGAGCGCTGGTATCCGAATTAGAGGTCCGGAGTTCAAATCCCGGGTGAACTATGTAAAATATTTCTGCCCGGCTTTTCCCCTGGTCCTTGTAGGCGTACGCTACCATACCATACCATGCGATACTGTACAAATATTAAAGCTATGATTGCTTTGATTCACATCACTAAACTAGCAGACAGAAAAGTTACAAACGTGATGACCTTAGACCTTTGTTGCTGTTGTAGCTTAGAATAACAGAAGTTTCAATAAAAGATTTAGGCACTCCAAGTCGGGCTATGGATTTGTAGGAATACAAACTTTATACAAAGCCAGTCCTGTATATTGACATACACTTAACATTTGTAGAATTGGCATTTACAAATATGGAACATTCATAAATATGTGGAACAACAAGACAAGAATCGCTTGAGTTCAGTACCTTTTTCGGCGATAACTTTTATCACCCTATCGTTATCAATATATGTAAGCATTTCCTCTTCTATACAGATTATCTTATAGGCACATAATAGGGTGGCATAAAAGTTAACGTATTAGTTATAATTATAAAGAAAAGGGAAAAACGTAACGTACGCACTTATTGCACTGGTATGGTTTGATTTGCTAGTGTCTTCCTCCTTGGTGACTCACTGACTTTCAGTACACGTATCTTCTGTAACCGAGACTGCTAGGGATTTGTAACTTACTGTGGTTGCGGCCAGCTCATGAAAAAAATGCAGTAGTTCATCTTTCGTTCTTCTGCTATAACTGTCACTCCGTCCCCATCCTTTCCTATTTTTTAGGATATTGCTTACGGACACTGCGTAGCAGATTTCCAATATCTCCTTCAATTCTTTCCCTGTGTAGTTGAATTTCTATGGATAAAATAAATACTTGTCAGTAAAATGCTCGACAAATTTTAGGAACCGATTTTCAAGACTCCTTAATGTTTTTAGGACACAGTTGTTCACCAAGCTAATGTCCTTAAATGTGCTCCTGGCCGGTACCTTCCCCATCCTTTATCCTTCCATATCCCGGCCTGAGCCTAAGAGGCTTAAAGGTCATAAATCAATTAAATTCCGGCCATTTGACATTGGAAATATTTACAATAAACACAAGGTAAAGGATTTTGGAAGAAATCAGCTCTGGCCTTATTCAAGTATGACGTCCTTATATTAATTTAGGTTTTATAAAAAGTAATTTTTTTATATTAAAGCAATGGACTATATTGCATACGATTATTAAAATGGTTTATTTGGCCGTTATTTACTTGGTGATATTAGGTGTTTGTATTCTAGTAAAAATATCCTTAACATTTAAAAAAAACAAAAGTGTGTTTTTATCTCAACAACAAACTGAAACAAGGCCGCCAGCATAAATTATAGTAAACTAGTGCTTGGCTGTCATGTAACAATGTTAAAAAAGAAAAAAAAAACAAAAAAAAAACGCTTTGTAACCTTAAAATCTAAAATCTTGTATATAACACCTCTCTGTGTTCACATTCTCCCTGTCTTACGCTCATACCTTTACTGTGTTAATATTCCGTCAGTATCGCAGTTACAATCCTTGTCTTATAGCTATTTTAGACTAAAAATAAATATATGCTATATCATATCCTTACCTAGCACCATGGTTTCATACAACTTTTCTTTACATGTAAATTTGTTGTTGTTAAAAAGTAAATATTAAATCACCCTTGTTTTAAAATGTCATTGTGCTTTTTCATTTCACAAAGGTTTAAAATAAAATTCACCGTTAAAATAAAAAGATCTCCTAACAAAGTTAGTTTAGTTTTGCTGTTTGTGCAGCCTCTTTTATCTTTATTGCTTAACATCCTGTATAGTCAAAATTTGTTGTAATATTGACAGGCAAAATGATAATAAAATAGTATCCGCATATCCTGAACTATTATCTGTTAATTTTATAATATTCCACTATACTACCTGTGGTTTTGCTAATTGGAACTCCGTAGTGGTTTTCCTGTCAGTCAGTCTACCTGCATAACAATACCACTTTTATTAATTAAATAACAAATAAAACTCCACCAAACGACATACAAGGAACCATCCTAGCATTTGCCTGGTGTGACAGGAAAACCAGGGAAAAGCTCACTCAGGTTAGCTGGCACTGGGAATCGAATCCAGGTCCACCCGATTAGAAAACGAGCATTCTACCGACTTCTCTATCTCGTGGAAATATACAAATACAGTACCAGAGTAATGGAACTGAAGATAGAGGAGTCCAGAAGTGAGAAATGAATTCGGAAATCCTTCAATTCCAGAATTCCGACTTTCGGTAAACTTGGGTAACATTTATTTTTTATGGGCGGTATTAGTAACTATGAACTTTGGCCCGTCACGATGACATGAATGCAATGAGTTTAAAATCCACAAAACCCCATGCTCCAGGCGTGATTCGATCTCACAACCTTATGAACGCAGCCCAGAGCCTTTAGCCCTGACTTTCGGAATTCCGACGTTCCTAAATTCCGACATTCCGAAGTTCCTACTTTCGAAATTCCTGAATCCAGATTTCTATTCCGGAATTTCTAACACCCCTAACAGAAAGCATGGAATTAGATCGATGAAGAAATGTGGCGCATAAAAGTTCTCTGGTGCTATCCAACTTGCCTCTATCAACACTGATTTGAAAATTAACTAACATCTGTAGTTATAAATCAAGCGTCCAAGTAGCCTGCACAAAAATGCGCTGCGACTTGACCAAATCGCCTAGTGTGTGGCAGGGCTAAACGTGCAGCTATAATTGTACTTTCTGAAACACTGAAAAACTGTAAACAACCCAACTGTGGACCTAGTCCTTTTAAAAATATACGATTAACTACAATTTATTTTGTATATATATATATATTTGTAAGTAATTTATGTTGCGAAATATGCCTTATAATTCACAAACTGACTTTATGTAAGGAGCTGTTAAACAATGTAATATTACTTATTCTTCGGCTCCTCTACGGAAAATGTGAATTGTGTTCTTTTTTTAAACGTTTCACTGTTGCCATAATAATTCAAAATCATATTCAGTCCACTACTAGATGAGACCTCTTCTAGAGGGAGGAGTTGATCTACTGCTCCTACGCTGGGTGGACACCGTTCCAGACCGTCTCACTTTGGAAAACATTGCTTGTAAGCCTAGAAGATAGGCCACCCAATTGACGTAGTGATTTTGAGAATGTTTGCGTGACCAATCAAGGGTTGGAATTGTCTTTTCTTTAACAAAAACATTATCACATGTCCTGGGTTCTAAAAAGATATTTATGATTTCTTGTAGTATGTAGCAAATAATAAAAAAACTTAAGGGAGTCGCATTTCAAACATCAAAACACTATTTTTACTTTAGGTGAACTACTAGTTCAAATTTACTGAAAGGTGTAATTTAAATTGTGCAGTAGAAAAGATCCTTACCGAACGTGGAGAAACGAAAATGAACTTTGAAACCTATGGTTGCTAGATAATTATTTCTTTCTTAATGAATCGAGTATTCCACAGAACACTAACGTTATACACGAAAGACAAGAGAAAGCGTCCTCTTTTATCAGTTCTTATAAATGGGGAACGATACTCCTGATTTAGGTTTATAATATCTGATAATATGTTGTTGTTTACGTTTATCATATACAAAGAAGGTGTTAGTAGCAAAATACGCAAAATTTGTTGCGTGCCAAGTTACAGTAAATGTAATATTTCTCTCTCCCTCTCTCTCTCTCTCTCTCTCTCTCTCTCTCTCTCTATCTATCTATCTATCTATTTATCTATCTATATATATGTGTGTGTGTGGGTGGGTATGGGTGGGTGTGTATTAACAAACAGAAAAAAGAATGGATATTTGAGCATCATATGAAGAACATCTTGGATAAATGAAACTCTTTCTCTTTCCAGAGAAATATTTGTGTGTGTACGTGCATGTGATACATATAGAAACGATTATGTTTTGTTTCGAGCTTCCGTTCCTTACTTGGTAGAGCGTTGCTTTCGTATTTGGGAGGTTCTCGGTTTGGTACCAGCGGCTGATTGTCCTGACTTAGATTTTCCCAGCGTTTTCCTCAGTCACACCAGGCATATACTGGCATGGTACTTTCAATGTAGCACTTGAACGACTCCCTACGCCCAACCTTATGTCCGAGTGATCCATAGTTGCCTAAAATCTATAAATAAAATGCAAACTCAATGGTTATAATATGTAAAGCTGTCGCTCTGCTAATCGGCATGTTTCTTGTTAATGCCGGGCCAATATGACCGAGATGGGTCTATTGGTCCTAGCTCAGTTAATACAGCATTGGCTTAGCAATCGGAAGGTTCTAGGATGGCCGTCTATCCTGACTGAGGTAGTACGGGCCATTTTCCTCATGACACGAATAAACTAATGTTTATAATAATCCACAGAGGTAGAATAAACACACACACACACTCATATAAGGACAGAGAGTATGTGTGGAAGAAGGAAAGAGTAAGACAGAAAGACAAAGAAGAAGGAGAAGAAGAAGAAGTTACGAAGTCACGGAAAGAAAGAGAAGGATAGAGAAAGACCAATGAAAACATTGAAACTAGATTTATTTATTATTATGCTAAATAACAAATACAAACACACTGTTTACTGTCTGGTTCTAGCTATGATGCTACATCTTGTTTCTCCAACCGGAGAATTTGGGAAGAGTGAAAGCCATAGTGCTATTACCACCCATAAAATTCATTTTATCTTATCCAACCGGAGAAGAATCTCTGATTGAATTCTGCAAATAGAAGGTGCGTTATTTTATTCGAAAAATCACGGCACTGACTTGGAATCTAATCCGGGCCGCCCGAATATAAGGTCAAGACAGAACCACTGAGCCGCACATTTCACTTCTAAAAACCTACGCAAATGTTACAGTTGTTCTGTGTTAAAGAAGTACAAGAAAAGTGAACGCTTCATGTCAATGACTTGTTCGTAATTGCGTTGTTAACGCACATATACTTTATTTTTCATCTTTCAACCAATATTCGTTAATCGTCTTCTTCTTCTTTTTCTACAAGTACGTTTCTACCGAAGGGAATTCGGTTCGGTGCTTTCACATTCATTACTATTCGACTTTTACGAAGAGAAGTGCCAATTCGAGTGTTCACTTTTGCCTTGTAAAAATATATTTGGGAAGAACAGGGTGAGCAAAGGCAAAAAGTCCATACATTGCTACTTTCAGAGGCCAGTTTCTCAAAACCTTTGGACTAGTATTACTCTACACTATTAATATCAATTTGCTTTACAAGTTCCTGTTTCTCAAACTTACAGTTGTAAAATACTAGCTACAAGTCCACTAACAAGTATCACAAGTGAATGTTTCAAGTATAACTAGTGATTCTGTTTCTCGAAATATCAGTGTAATCGTCTACACTTGTAACCAACAAGTAAATGTCCACAAGTATCTGCAGATGGATCGTTACAAGCCAAGATTTACTTTTTATAGGAAAAGTATAATTGATCCGAACAAAAACACCAGAGGTGCAAAAAGTGGAGCCAAGTTCTTTAGCCCTAAAAAGGTGTGAAATGGGAGACGGATGAGCCAAGTTCCTTGATGACAGCATGTAACATTAACAAAGGAACTTCGCGCGAGCTGGCAACAGCCTTAGGGTTGGTGGCGGTGGACGTAGTGGGTTTTAGGATCCCCACCACCCTTATAGCTTGAGGATCATGAACCTTGCCACCTAGCGCCAAGTTCCTTTGTTCTTGTTACATGCTGTCACCAAGGAACTTGGCTCATCCGTCTCCCATTCCACACCTTTTTAGGGCTAAAGAACTTGGCTCCACTTTTTGCACCTCTGGTGTTTTTGTTCGGATTTCACAGCTTTTTGTACGTGTATAATATATATACTCGCTCGCTCGGCCTCGTTTAGGTCCTCGCCCCCCGTAGCTGGCTGCGCCCCCAACTTCGAGTTTTTGGGTACTTAGGCCCCTTTATCGTAATTAATCTCCAGGACACTGTGCTTCCATGTTGCAGATTTTTTCCCATACCACCACCCGTGGGAATGAGATATTTATTGAAACATAGGGGATCTTTGCCATATTTATTGTAACCTACTTGTGATGATACAGCAAATTTGCTTCCTGCTGGCGGCCCTAAAATCCACCACCACCAACCCTAAGGCTCGAACATCATCTGGTGTTTTGCTCGGATTTCACAGCTTTTTATACGTGTATATATATATATACTGGGTTCGCCTCGCTGGGTGTGCTGCCCCAGAATTCCGTGTGCGCCCCAACTTCAAATTTTTAGGGCTTTATTGTGATCAGACTTTCTGGGGACAGCGCCCCATGCTGTGCAGACTTTTCCCATATCGCCTCGGGGACTGCACGCTCATAGCGGTGGTTTCATCCATTTATTGAAACATTTTCGTGATGGTACACCTTCATACCAAATTTCGTTTCTATAGCTCGAATGGTGTGGAAAAGATTTTTGTGCGGCCATTTTGATCCAAGTTAACAACTTTTTGAAAAATGTAAATTATTCCTAAACTGCTCTTGTTAATACACCTTAATGCCAAATTTCGTATCCCTAGTTCAAATATTCTGGAAAATGGATTATGAAGTCAGCCATTTTGGATTCAAAATGATGTCTTTGCAGATATTTTGTAATCTACTAGTGATGATATACCGTCATACTTCGAAATTTCATATTTCAATTTTTAACATCTTTTTTCTTACAGAACCTCAAAATCGCTGATTTCGCAATAAACTCTTGTTCCTGTATAGCATGCTGACGTTTTGTGACACGCGGAACTCGGCTGCATGCACTGCCGTACGTGTTGATACTCCCCTCGATTCGCTCGCGTCGCTGCGCCAAGAATCCCACGGCAGGCCGCGCATCGAACTTGAGGAGTTTGGAGGAACTGCGTCTTTTTATCACAACCAGAATCTGCAGTGCACTGCGCCACATGATGCAGATATTCCCTCATACTCCAGAGCGCTGCGTCCGAATGGGGAAACGTCCACATTCTGCCTGTATAACATGCTCCTGGCAATGCTAACGTTTATGACGAGTAAAACTTGGTGGGACACGCAGGAGTATTGGAAGTTGGCACGAGGAACTACGCTCATCCATA
>JAGDQP010025025.1:15663-27313 GCA_022664845.1 Lepisma saccharinum
GGGTCCACAACTAGAACATAGTTTGAGATACGAATATGAAATTTTGTACATCTGCACATATTTACCATATCTCCTTAACGGCAAAAGCTCATATTCCTATCTTTAACATCTTTTTTCTTACGGGGCCCCCAAATCGTCGATTTTGCCATAAACTCTTGTTCCTGTATAACATGCTTCTGGCAGTGCTGACGTTTTCTGAAGCGAAGAACTTGGCTCATGCACTGCCGTGCATGTTGATAAAAGAGTTTATAAATGGAATTACATGCATGCATTTTTAAAATGCACTCTAAATTTGAAAAATATCATTAATATGATGTGGTTCAACAATACTCTAAAATACAATGTCTTCCCACCATGAATATTCATCCGATAACTGTGATGCTGTAGTCAAATCAAAACGCATTTATTTTGAAATTATTTTTTATTATTATTTTAAAAGCCGAAGAATTTGTTGCAAAGGCAGTAAAATCATAGATAGCAAATTTTGCCCAAATGTGTCAAGAGCATAGGAATAGCCGTTGGAAGGGATTCACAAAAACTGTCCTATGTGAAAGATTCACCGCAAATTCGACGACTCCTCCAAGTTTGTAAAGTATACTGGAATTCACAGAAATCAGATACACCAAAGATACGGCAACGCAGTGTGCGAATTAACAGGGTAAGATAAGGGGCTACATTTTTCTTGTGAGTCTGCATGTGGGTGCATGTATAATACATAATATTAGATTTATCACGCATTTTTCATATCAACAACATAAATTTCCCCTGTAAAAATACCTTCATTCGCACACTGCGGCACCCTTAAATGTTTTCCAAGGTTTACTCTAAACAAATGCCTTGATGGTACTATCAATTTAGGCCCTGGCCGAATCCTTCCAGTACAGAGCGGCCATAGCTCAGTGGTAGAGCGTTGGCTTAGCATTCAGGAGACCCTGGGATTGATTAATGCCCGATAATTCTGTAGCTCAGTGAGAGCGTTGGCTTAGTATTCAGCCTGGGATTGATTAATGCCCGATCATTCTGACTTAGATTATTTTGGGATATTTCCTCAGCCATATCAAGCAAATGGGGCCTACAAAATAGGGCCAGGCCGTCTACCTTCCAACACACACTCCCCACCCTATCCCGGCCTGAGCCTCAGATGCCTACAGGTCTTAAAATATTTTTAAAAAAATCTCTCAGGATCATTTTACCGCGTGTAGTGCTTTTCCAAATACAATAAACGCTTTGACCCCGCGATTTTGAAGTTTTAATCTTCTCCCTATTGAAGATGAAAATATTAGTTTCGAGAAGGCAAACTCATTACTCACTATCTACTGTATTACCTTGCTATCAAATACTCCATTGAGGATAATATTCCCAACCAGAGCTGAAACCGGGTCACCAAGACTGACGCAGTCCAAGCACTTGATCTGAACGACCCGGTTCGGGAACTTAATAATATGGGATTTTTCGGCGTCGCATTTTTTGTGTTCTGGGGTAAAACCTCCGGTCCCAGTCACCCCAGAAAGAAACGCTGTACAAACACAAGGAAATAATTTAAAACTTGCTAACCAGAACCCCGGGCCGAAATCCGATTACCGGGTTAGGCCGGATAGGGTGGGTAGACCAGATCCAAAACCTGATCCGATTAATCCAGTTGCAGCATTGCTTACAACAGTTGACAATAAATATAGGAAACTGAATAATACAATATAAACTAACATTTAGAACACAGAAGTTTAAAAGCTTCTTTTTTATTTACTCCTGCGTAAATTCTTTTCTGTAATTATATCATTAAAAAGTAATCAAGGATTAATAGGATTTATCGAAAAATATACTCTAAAGTTTCAAATCCGTTTCAACTAGGGAACGACGTGTGTACCCCATGAAGTAAACAACTGTCCTCAAGAGTGTAAAGTGCATTATTTCTCTTATTTCTGTAACCAGTTTTCATTCCATTTCAATATATTTGATTCTAGTTGGTTATATTTTATTATTTGAAAAATACAATAATTTGAATAAAAACTTAGAAAAAATGTTGTGTTCGCCAGGGTTTGAACGTACGAACCAATCTTTTTCGTTTTCGAAAGGAAAGAATATCTTCCCACCAGAGTTTGAACTTGCGAACCCATGCATGGGAGGTGAGCACGATATCCACCTTACTACATAGGTTTGTTGATTGTCGTGATGAGCAATTCATTATTTTCCGGTAACGATATATGGTACACTATACTCCTGTCTTGAAACAAAACAAGTATTTTCTGTTTCTAATCGTCATTTATTGCGTTCTGCATATATTGCAACAACAGGGGGGAAAGTGTTGAATTATTTTGTTGAAGAGTATTGCCTATAAACCTCAGTTTGTTTAGAGTCAAAGACGAGGCGAATAAAAAAAAGGGGAGTGATGTGAAGTTTGGGGAATTAACATCTCTTCTTTACTGATATGTAGTATGAAAGAGACATTAGAATTCGATTTTTACCAGAAAACTAGTCTTTGAGTGTAACCGGGTGATCCTCCGCTCACATGTGGACAAAACTGGAAACAATAATAAAGTATGTTTGAAGGACTAGAGTATCGTTGCGGTCGAGCATAACAGATGTCGCCCGCGCATCAACTGTCAATGCGTGTTTACGAGTGTGATTGTCAACTATATATGTAAACATGCATATAGTTTAATGTTAAAGAACATTCTTTATCGTTCCATTAAGAAGATAAAAAGACTCATAATTTACTCAATGATTCTGGAGCAATGGAAGCTACCAGCTTGTAGAAAGTTGTGAGATGTATTTCAGTGACCCAAACGGTTGTGTAACTGGAAATCAGACGATCTAATAACATACCTTTTCATATTGGAAGGTAGTTTTTATTTACATTCTTTGCTTTTCAGGATATCTTGGGAATCCCTGAGGTAGTCGAATACCCTTATGGGGATATTCCTATTCAGTTGTAATTGCTCTATGAATTGAGACCTATCTGTGATTATTTCCAAGTTGATTCAGCATTTGCTTGTTTGGTGATGATTCCTTTCGTTGGAGGTTCCCATTATAGTTAAAACCTGTTTGAGATGGAAATGATCGTAGATATATTTTTGATGGTGGCCAGTATATTAAAAGCAGGCGAATAATTCATAATTGAGCATTATACAGGGCGATATAGACCGAGCAAGGACTTTGTAATTTTAAGTAATACGAATTGTCCATACTTCGTATTCATATATAAACTGTGCCCGAAACGGTGGATGGACCCGCATACCGTTATAAATTGTAGCGACTGTTATATAAATGGTGCCCGGGACAGGAGATGGATACACATACTGTTACATGAACTGCTATTGAAACATGAAAATACAGGAATAACGCTATATTGCAGATTAGTTAATACAATACAAGTTCTTGAATATGAAAATGTAGCTCCCAAAGTGGGTGATTTCTTGAATTTGACCATGTGCAATGCAATTTTGCTAATATCGGACATTGAAATAGGTACTTCAATACAAATATTAGGGAAACAAACTATATTTTCACGAAAAATATGGTAGTAAGGGACTCATTGTTTAGATTTTCTAGCGTGAGTAACTGTGCAGAATGGGACGTAGACGTTATTTCAAGGAAACAAATTTGCACAATTACATAATAAATGGAATATAAAGAGTGATAAATCAAAATTGTCTATATTTTGCGCTTTATTAATAAAAAGAGAACTTTAATTAACCACATCTAGTCAATATGTAACAAGAAAACTGTAATTTAAACTAGCTTGAACGCGTATTTGAAGGATAAAAGGACGGATTTAAATAATCCCGACTACTTTGAAAAACATGGAGGACAATATATAGACTGAAGAGTGACATTTGAAGTAGCCTGAACATGGTTTTAGATAGAATCTAGTTTTTGAATTTTAATTTCGTATGTATATAACGTTTTTGCATGTACGTTTCAGCAGAAAACAATGCTTGGACAAGAAGACAAGCAGTATTTCAAGTACTTTCAATGAAACTAGAGCTAGAAAGAACTGATTATAGCCAGAAAACACTGTTTGAAACGAAAATTGAAAGATAAGCTCTATAGGAGTGCTTGTTGTGCCGATTTAGGTTTTTACACCCCATAATTACAATGTAGACTCTGTTTATACACTTATTGATAAATCTACCTTTTCTGAGACCATCGAGGTGAAATATTCACGACTAAAAGACTTTTATTGATCATATTAATGAATTAAACTAGGTATACCCTCTATATATAATGTTTTGTGTAGTATATTAAGGTAGATAAGAAGAAATAGAGTTGGTAACATGAAATTATACTTACTTTTATGTCTTCACTGGTCGAATCTTTGGCAGTATGACAAAATAATATTTCCTAACTTTACGGGAACCTGACTGGTAATTCATGTCGGTTGATCAAATAATCTCTTCCCGCCTATGCCAACTATTGTAGACCCTTCAGAAACACACAGACTGACTTGACTACCAGTACGCACCGGAAGCCCATGCTTTGCTCCTACAGCTTGTGGCCATATGTCTGCTTGAAACTGCAAGAGTAGGAGCGAGGTGGGGGAAAAAGAGTCTGTGAAAAATATCACACATCCTCGGCCAAAGGAATATACCTTCAACAGCTGACATTGCTGAACAAGCAGTGTTATCATGTTACACTTGACAGTGTTTCCATCTAAAATAATTTAATAAGTTATTCTTTATCACTTGTACAGTAATTCAACAACGACAAGAGCTACCAATTCATGCAATTTTTAAAGTGCTGCCAACCAAAAATTATTTTAATAAAATGATGCCACCTAATTTTCTTATTGACTTATATGATTACATTTTTACTCCATTTCCAAAGCCAAAGTCTCTTACTGCTAATGTTAGGTTGCATACATCATAGGATACGGACTGCGAAAGGAGTATCCAGAGCTGAACTTAGTGACTGGAAACCGCAAAAGTTTTAAAAGTGTTGACCAACACCTATAATACTCGTCTCGTGCTGGCATGCACAACCAGTAGGTTCTGTGAATAAAATAGTATTTTGTAGAGTTGTAACAAGAAGTAAGCAAACAAACACTGCCATACTAGGTAATGACGTCATTTGAATTAAAAATAATCTGATTGGTTGATGAAATCAGTAAATTGCCGAGATGATTCTATTGTGACTTAGTCTGCTGCAGCTGAATCAAGAAACAATGGCTAGCTGTGAGTGTACTTTTGCCGAGGTGGCCGTCGCATGTGCGTTGCCAAGTCTTGAAGAATGTATACATTGCTTTAGTATAATTTGTGTTGAGTGCTTTCACGATATTTCCTTTGACTTTGACCATGACTGTGTTAATTTAAGCAAGGAAATTATTCTACTTCGTATGGTTGATGTATTAACAACTCCCTAGATTTGTGAAGAAATATGCCAGAAATTTAGTGAATCTCACACTGATTCTATTGATGTACTGCGTACATTTCTTACGACTTATAAGAAGATGGTGACAGATTCCGAATATAAGGGCAGAATCCGTTTAATCTTATGGGTTAAAGGTACACTGCATCCATGGACTTGCACTAACAAAGATTTTCACTCCTAACTTTGAATATACAAAAGGACTGGTGTTTGTATAGGAAATAAATACAACAACTTATTTGTACTAACCAGGATCTTTTTATTTGTGCATAAATAAGATATATACAGACTCGAAATGAACATTTCGAAAGGATACAAAAATATTTTGATTATTGATTGTGACTTGATACAAACTATTGAACAATGATGCATTTCCAGACAAGTGATACAAACTTTTGAAATAAAAAAATCAACTGGTATAAATTATTGTGTTTTAAGACAACTAATAGAAAATACTGAAACATAAAGTCAAGTCATAGTAAATATATTTTTCACAATTAAAAAGAATATTATAATAAAAAGTTAAAAAGAATTCTGATTTGCATTTTATTTCAAACTCCTTTAAGAACTGTACCTTACAAGGCAATATTTTACATAAATAATAAATAAAAATTACAAAAATATTTTCCTTCAAAATAGTTTTAATTTGTTTTACTTTCACAATAAAATATTTGTCTTTTGAAAAATGTTTTCGTAAGAAAGAATTTGCCTTTTTGTTTCCAAAAGGAATCATAAGAAACAATTTCGTAACAAAAAATTTTCGTAAGAAAAAAATCATAAGAAAAAACTTCTCGCAAAAAGTTTTCGTAAGAAAAAAAATGTAGTAAAAAAATTTCAATAAGGAAGAAAAAATTTGCTTAAGAAAATATTTCGTAAGAAAGAAAATTCGTAACAAAAAATTTCGTATTAAAATTTTATTATGAGAAACTTCATAAGAAAAAATCGTAACAAAAGATTTTTCGCAACAAAAAGATTTTGTCAGAAAACATTTTCCTAACAAAAAGATTAGTTTTACTTTCACAAAAATATTTTTTTAGTTTTTGTTTTTGCAATAAAGCTTTCCTTAAAAAGTTAATTTTCACTTTCACAAAAATAATTTGTAAGAAAAAATTTCATAAAGAAAATTTAGTTGTTTTACAAAAAGGTTTTTACCTTACAACTTCCTTGTTTGAAGGATAAAATTTCCTTCGCTTATTATTGACCATTCGATGCGTTTTGTACTGTTCTCTGGAAACGATTTTGTATCCTGATTTGCGCAAAATATTGTTAGGACTAAAGATTTGAAAACCATCATACTTTTCAGTGACCAAATTGTAATAGTGCTCATAATTTATTTGCTTTTTTGTTTGATAATTCAAAGTTATACCACGAACTTTGTAAATATACTTCACTTCACCAGTAAGAAGATTCATAGCATAACAATAATTTTTTGCACCCAATCCAACGAAACTTTGCATTTCCTATCCATCTTCTATTTCATTAGTCAATTCTCCGAGGTAATTCCCAGTATGTAAGAATAATGGTTTATCTTTCCTCTGCACGTATATAACTGAGTCCGTATCGCAATATATGAAACGATTTATACCTGCACTATCCAGTAATTCGTATAAACGAACCCTAGCCCACGAAGATATGAAAGCTGCTACTCCTGCACCGGTACAAGCGTGAGGTGTATTTTCAAAGTCTTTATACGTTACTTGGATTTTTTGTCCTATAGCAATTATATGTTGAACTTCCAAATGAGGCGAAGCTTTTTCCGTCACTAACAATACGAGTTTGTGGAAGGTCGCATATTTTCCCCCATTTTGCGAATAAGGCATTTAAAAATACTTTTGAAATATGTATCAACCCTTCATTATATTGAATCTGATCATTCTCAAGACGAATACCTTCATGCTGTTCATAATCATTAATATATTGTTGCTTTTTCTCGTTCGTACTACAATTATCAGGAAACCCAATGGCTTCCTGTTTCATTTTTAGGACACTATCAACATACTGTTTGAACAGTCCCTCAGTCATTTCCATTTCCCAGATTTCGTATGTTTTAAGAATGACATATCCCTTCTCCAACGCCAAATGTAGTTTAGGAGTACAAAATACTCCCTTGATTGCACGTTTTTCTACATTATGTGTACATTCTCCATTATTCAGCTCCTCCATACAAGACTTACACAAACCAACGACGAGAAGTTTATGTGCATTATATGGCAAAATAGGTATAGCAAGATTTTTAGGAGCAAGTAATTTGCAGTGAACAAATCCATTGATAGTAGTTCGATCAGGCATGCTTTTGCCTTTATGAAATTTAGTTTTTCCAGTTGGCATAGGTTTCTTAGACATCACAAAGGGATAAAGGGAATCTACATCCAGATACGCTAAATACTCGTTTTCACCGCATTCATATAAGTCACCAAAGCGTTCGGTGTATCCTCCTTTAAAGGCATCTCTAGGACGTAAAGGATATAGCATTTCACAACACTCATTTCTTATGAAACTTTGAATTTCACGAGATGCTTGAACCATCTTATTCCATTCGCATTCCCAGATGGATTCAACTTTAATTTTACAACTGTTATTCAAGAATTCTTCTCTCGCTAGTGTTGCCTTATACCGGTCGTCCAAAGTATGTCTCTCGTCATCAATGGGGAGACGACGAAGTTGGGTGATGCATGTATGTCCGTGCCAGTAGCAGCCGTAAAATTCGTAACCAGTACGAGTTTTCTTGTCATATCCATCCAGTTTAAACTGTTTAAATTGAACTTCACCTTCATTTTCTACTGTTTGCAACGTAATATTATTTTTATATTCTATATATTTTAACCATTATTTTTTTCGTTTTACTTTATTGATCGCGATGCTGGAAACCTAAAGAAGGGATGATTGGAATAGTGTTTTCTTTAAGATAGCATGAATGGAAACATTTCATGGCACACGAGGCGATAGTCCTTGTTTGTAGAAAACATCGTATTCCGCCCATCTGTTCTTCAATAAGGTTTGAAAATCGAATCAATGCCTGTGGCAAAATGAAAACGTCACTCTTACAATACTCCAAGATTTCTTTCTGAAAATCAAAAGACTTTTTACTTTTAACACATTCCTTGTGCCAGCTCACTGCAGCCCGTTCATCGTCGAATCTGGGGTCAATGTCAAAATACTCATTGTCGGGCTTTGGTGATGTTTAGAAGTGTTAAATAGGTATGGAAGTATCCTTTCTTTAGACTTTCTTGTAACTCCATTGTTGCTGGTAATTTGGATAATTTAACTCCCATGAACAATATGTATCACGGAAAATTATATTATTTACAGTTAATCGAATAATCTTTTGTCCTTGTGCTATAATTGTGAGGTGTTAAATTTTGCATTTCCATGAGACAGCGCACTAATTGTATGATCCGTTGAATGAGAGCCCTACTACTTTTTGAAAGTTAGGACCCTGTTCCAAGACAAGACAAATGCTTCCATATTATGAAATTCAAAATCCCTCTGACCATCGACATTACCACAAACACTACAAGTATATTTTGGTCTATATCCTTACGGTGATGACATCGATGAGATGCACAAATTAAATTTGGCACATGTTCACGTTCACCATTTTTATCTGCGTCTAGTAACATTGTCTCTACTTCGAAGATAATGTACAGGAACTCCTCAACTCGTTTCGGTTTGCTTGGTTTAACAAAACAGGAATGTGTTTCATCAACGTGAATGTTACACAGTTCACAATAATGCTCTCCATACACGTGTTTTGTTTTTCTGCAGCGTCTATCGATTTTTTCCCCACACTGTGGGCAAAGTTGTACATAATAACATACAGGTTTGCCATTCGCTTTAGATTTGTGTTGATCATAGCAGGTTTGGTTGGGAAACGTACGATGACGATACCAACATTTCAAACCCTTATCGTTACTAGTATCAATATCATCATGGTACTCTTCACAATGAGTACATAAATATTTGCATTTATGGAATCGACGTTCCTTATAATGTGTGAGACAATGATGGCAATAGCCATCACTCCCTAAAATGCCGTAATAGTTTCATTGACATCATAATGATTGTCTTCGTATCTTAGAAACAATTTCTTATCTGCTGGGGGTCCCGAATACACTATTGTATACTTACGACTTTCCGGATCACGTACATACACAATAATTTGATACTCGTTACCATAATGTTTCTGAAACTGGTTTACATTTCAATACTTGCACAATTTTTACTTATTAAATCAACTTTCTCAAAATAACACAATTCTGTAGCTACACAAGCCCACTTCTTAGGATGCGTTTTCACATAAGATGCTCGTAGTTTTGCCAATACCAATGCTCTAGCGAGACAATCAGAAACACATTCTACCGGGATAATGTGTTTTTGGAGATATTTCCAAATGCAAATATTTGTCATTACCATATCGTCCCTGCCCTCGAATAGGATCGGGAATGTCAACTTTCACGGCTACTTTATCCTCTAACAAGATTTCTTCTAGGAATTAAGAACGTTTTCAATACTACACAAAATATGTTCTACATTAAGATGTGCACGGAATCGCCACGGTAAGTAAATTGTCTTATTTTCCGTATAGTTACTACTCTCAAATTTAAAAATGTATTTTCGAATTGGGATCGACATCTTTAAGTAAATGTTCAATAGCAAAATTAAACGAACTGTTTACATAGTCCTCAGGGTTAGGAATTGTCTTTACTAGGGAATTAATGGTAATTTGAAGGCCTTGCAAACCAAAGTCGGGATAGTTTTTTCACATTCACTGACAATTTCAAAATCATTAGTTTTTCCACAACCATACATCAGTGGCATATTATTGTCCTCCATCCACTGTCGAACATTAATATTAAGCATCTCACTTTCATTAGAATCCTCTTGATGCTAACTTCAATGTCCACATCCATATTACTTTTATCACTACCCACTACTCTCATATAACAACTGCTATCCATACTAGAGTTTCACTATCAATTCCATAACACCATCACCACTAGGCCACGTATCCAAGTCGAAAAAGCCAACTGCATCTTGTGGAATTACTCCATCAGGTTCGGTGAATATCTCACAATAATAACTCCACGCCAGATCTTTACTTTCCACACTTCCGAAAAATCCATAATGTCTAAGATCGATATCTTGGCCAGTTACACAGTTATGTAAGACAGCCTCTTCATCATTCCAATAATAGTAAAGTAAGTAGGGAAGCAAAATGTCATAATTATGTGTTGGTGGACGTAACCCTAACAGTTTATAGTAACACAAATGGTTCCAACATTCAATCACACGATCGGGTTTGTCACAGCCTTGAATCTCCTGGCAAGCAAGCAAAGCATCAATTGGATTTTCCATGGTTTGAAATTGACTGTCCGCTTGCAAGAACACCAGACACAAACCAAGTGGAACTGTTTATACACAGAAAGTCGAATTCCGCAGGAAAGAACACCACCAGCTTTGAATACGAACCTTCACAGAAGATTCTCACAGACGTGACAAGCAGATCTTTGCACCTCGAGACTCACCTGCAAACAGACGAATTAAAGCATCAAGTGCTAGATACAATATTTGAGTGCGGACGCGAACGAAAACTATCATACAAGGGTATCAGAGGGAGGAGTAAAGCAAGAGGGTAAATGAAACATGCGCAAAACAGATGCGCCGCAACTACATATTTTAATTAACAACCCTATCGTTACTCAAACAATAGCATTACACAGACAGTCTTTCATACATCTTTAAAACGTATACGGGAAATAACTAAGTAACGACTCTCTGCAAGTTCTTGCTTATCTCCCTGTCAAGCATCCATGTCCCTGCTCCTATCAAGTCAGCTAGAACGTTTCACTCTTAGGAAAAGTCTCGAACAACCTAACAACTGCAACACTGCATACCACTAGTAGAATAATAGGTCACATCCTCCTGATTTTACTTCATGTTGCCTTAAATTTAATTTTTGTTTGTTTTCTAATGTTAGTGTTTCCAGCCTTTATTCCTATGTAACAAATTAATTTAATTTTTGATCCTAAGTTAGCAACCTGTAAATCACAGTTTCATACCAATCGTTATAGAAACCTGCCCTCGTCAACAATTCATTAACTGAATATTAAATATAGCCCAAGAAGCTTCATTAGGTGGCTGAAAGTAAGCACTGGTCTCTTAAACCAAAACATAGTAAAGTAACAATTACTCCTAATGAAAAGTTAGTTAAATTACTATAACACGGGTCTGTTACTACGAAATTATCATAAGTTATGATACTTTTAAATCCCACAAACATCTCCTT
>JAGDQP010025026.1:15439-27312 GCA_022664845.1 Lepisma saccharinum
TTAATGTTCTATTGTTAACTATTATAGAACAATATAGGTTACAATACTCAAAACATGTTCACGTATGACTTTTTGTTGAAACATAAACAAAGATGATGTCATTTCAAATTTAAAAAAAAACACGTAATTTTCACAATAACAGGAAAAAGAAAACATTTAACGTTTATTCGTTAAGCTTTAACATACCGATAAAATATCTTGTTTTCTTTCTTATTAATCTTTGAAAGTCACTGAAACTTATTTTTTTACGTCTTTCTTGGCTGCCTCTTTTTGCCATAATGTGAGATTCTTCTACAGTCATTGGTTCATTTAAAGCGTCCATTGTAGTAAATATGTCATTAGCTGTTATATATCCATCTTCATCGTAGTCGTACAAAGCAAATGCACGAGCAACATCCAACTCTGGATCATTGATCTTGGAGTATCTTAATATTTTGAGAAACATTTGACAATCAATGACGTCTCCAGTGTGTAAGAGCTTCTTAACAATCACTTCAGTTTCATCACGAGACTGTTTACGTGTGGTTTCAAGATGTTGAGCAAGTTCTATTTCAGAAATTATACCATCTTCATCCAAGTCAATTCCTTTAAATTCCATTTTCAGGATTTGGATTTGCTCCCAATTGAAACGGTAATTAACTTCCATGACGGAATGAGAACAAAAATAGAGTATTACCTGCGAATAATGTTCTTTACTTGTAAATCACGAATCTATTTCACAATACACATATTTAAATGACTTCAGACAAGCAATCAATGAAGAAAATCCAAAATTAACTTTGTAACCTGAAACAAATAAATGGAAATAATGAAAGAGAGTCCAACATTGAGGTAAATTCACACTAAACGATTTTGATAATTAAAATTCATCAAAGTAAATTTGCAACACAATATTTTTTGTTGTAAATCCGCTTTGAATTTTACTCAAATGACATTTTTGAAGTCAGTGACACAAGAATTTGAAGCAAATGTTCTTTCTTTCAATAGAATAAAAAATGTAATTTACAAACTTTCAACAGAATATGTCATATTTTTTTAAAGAAATGTTTTAATTGTTCTCTATATAGGCAGATCTAACGTTCATTATACATTTACCTTCGAGATAATATTTTGGCTATAGGTAAGTTGTGTATTTCTAAAAATGCAAACAGTCTACTAACAAAGAAACAGAAGTTATAAACAATTTTCATTCGCTCAGAAAATGAAATGGTTTTTAAATTCAAGTTTTGCAAACTGTCTTCCGAATTAACAAATCGGCAAACTCATCCATCACGACCAACCAACTTTATTGTCCATTTCGACAGGACATTAAAGAGATACATATTAAGTAGTCTATGGCTGAAACTAACTACTGGTCTTTGGAACAGCAAAACGAGAGAAGTTCTAGAAGAGATCTAACGAGGTAACTACCCGACCACGACTCCTCCGATTTCATTCAAAGTTTCAGAAGACATGCACACAAATGTTCTAAGCATTACCGTAACGGCATTGGAAAAGTGACGAATCGTAACTATACCACCATATGGGGACATCGAAACATGACAAAAATTCCTTTATAAAATTAACTTTTTAAATGTGTTTACTTTCAGCGCTAGAGGCGTGCAAATTTATGGCGCCATTTTCACAACTGATGTCAAAGCCTCTGAAAAAACAACAACAGACAAACCATGTCGGATTAGCATATCACAATACAAGTTGTACCCAATACATCTTTTTCAGCAATGTTTATGATTAAGGAGGTGTCACATAGACGTATTTTCCTACGTAGGAATTTCATTATCAACTAATTATTATGTTTCATAGGGTAAGTATTGAACGCTCCTTTAAGCGGCATTCTTCAATCGTAAGCTTTGTTGAAAGTTATGTATTTGGCACATCTTGGATTGTGATTTGCTAAACTGACACAGCTTACGTTATCATTTATGGATATATAAAGTCGCTTATGACGATGCCGCCCTATGTTTGCATGCTTCTAGCTACAACACTACGCATTTGCAAATAGAATGCCTGTACGGTAATGCTTGTTTGCATTGGTTTGCACTTGTTCTGGAAACTTGAACGAAATCGGAGGGGTCCTGGTCGAACACTTTCGAAAATATGTGTAAATTATTAGGAGCAAATGTGCATATTTAATTAAATAATTGTTTTGACCTTTCCTGAGAAGGAATTTGGAACACATTTACTATGAAGTATATACGATGAGCTAAAATGGGAAAGAAGTTATATCCCCTGAATTTATTTGTCAGAAATGAGCAAAATGTCTAACATAATATATTTACAGTTTATTTCACAACGATATTTTTTCCTCCAATTCCATTTTCACTAACAAGGTTGGGGAGTAAGTACTGTCCTTCAATACTTTTCCATCCTATTATTATTTGACTTTAAAGAAATGGATATAACTTGATTTGTACAAAATTCTGTATTTTATTTGCTTTGGACTTAATCCTCATGAGAGTATATACTACATTTGAACTAGTTGTGTCAAATTATGAAAATACGATGTTCAATACGAAACATACACATGATTTCTTTCATATATTTTACAAACATGACATTAAATATAAGAGATTGTCACTAAATTATAGTAACAAAATAATTACTTTTGAATGGATTTTGTGTTGAAAGTCATTGCCATTCTCAAACTAATCTACTGATTTTGCAAAATTTCTACGTACTTTGCAGAGTGTTTTAGATCAACATAATTACAGTCCTAACGAGATACATCATGGTCTTCCGTAGTTGCTGATTATTGTAGTTCCATGTAGAAGACAAGTATTGGATCTTCTCTGACACTAAGTTCACTCCTATCAAAATGATTATGGATATCTCTGACTTTGAACTCTGATATCGGCCTTGAAGATTTTGTTGCTGCAGGAGCAGGAGCAAATGACCACATCCTCTTCTAAGAATAGAAGAACCACTCTCATTAAAGTGAAACGGTTCAACTGAAACTTTTATTAACATTTTTTTTTGCACAGTTTCTCTTTGAAGGACTTCTGTATTTTTCGCAATATGTTTACAAGATTGCTATTTCCACTCAATTAAAAGAAGAAAATGGATCACTATACCTTGTTTTCTCTTTCTGGATATATTTTATTGTGCTATTTCTTCCTTGAACCCACGTTTCCTTCTCCAACTGTCACCATATTAACGGTATTTCCCATTTCTCTTACAATTCAACTAACTTACATGACATCCTTATCCACATCTACTGTTACAACGCCAGACATATAACACGAAAATTACACGCGACACGATGCACAGATGTAAATAAAAAAGAATTAGAATTAGATATAACTTATTTTGCACGAAACCCTTTTTGGATGTAACTTTTTTTCATCGAATGTCAATTTCCTTCATGCTGTATACTAATGGTTATGTCTTTCTGAATCTTTATTACGGCAGTGATAGCGATAACTCTTTTCTTCTTCTTCATTCTTTCTTCACAAATATGGATATCACCCTCTTCATATGAGAAACATAATTGGTTGTATAAGGTATAATGTTTATCAAATGAATGATTGTGTTTGCGCTGCATAATTCCATAATAGATTGTAATGTATTTTCCAAGGATAACACTTGAGTTATATGATGAAAAAATACTAGCTAATCCAAAAATATAATATATTATGGGTCTTGCTACGTTAGATTAATGTTCACCCATGCACAACGTTAACACAATAACGATCTGATGTAGTAAAAATATTCCCTCTATCTTTAAGGGAGAACTACATCAAGGAGAAATCTATCCAATTTAGCTTAATTTCAAACTCATTCTTTGCGTACGCGTATTCCTCATTCAGAAATGAACCTCAGAAGTCAAGGGGTATAAGTGCATTTTCGAATTAAGAAAAGTTGGAGGTAATCTTTTATATATAATCCTAAATGTATGTGACACAAAAGTGTTATATTTTCTACAAATAAACCTTGGATCTTAATGTGTTCATGTACAAAATATGACATCATTTAAGTAGTATAAGGGTTTCAATAATCATTATGTAGGCATTTCTTTCCTGTAAAACAGTCTTACCTAATTGGTAATTTACATAATTCCATATAGTTCTGGTTGATGTCCCGTATATACTCATGCAACTGTAAAAGGCTCTTATTGAGAACGTTTCGTACGCAACGTCTCAGAAATCGTCAACTTGTACAAAAGTGCTACCGGGAGTTTATTATTTATTTCTCTAGTGAATTTTGATCCCTCCTTAGGCCCTTCTTCTCTTTCAAGATTACTTTAATGCGCTTGTTGCATTGCTTTCTATAGGTTTGATCATATCAATCTTGCTTACTTTTACATCGAACTTATTGAACTTATAGCCGAAAATCTTGTGGCTTCGTAGCTCAGATGTTTAAGGGAAGAGTCTATCATTTAGATAACTCATGTTATATGCCGAGTCCTGCTCATACTTTCAGTTGTTTCCTAGGAAATCAGAATTGCTTATTAATACAATCTAACTTGCCAAAACTGGTTATTGGTTTTGGCACATTTAAATCGCACAGAAGTGATCCGACTTGACTAATTTTATTTGTGCAAAAGAAGTACTTTAAGTGCAATTTTTGACAATGTATAATTATACTGATTGTACAAAAATAATAAGTTAACCTCAGTTATTACATTTTAAGTTAGTCAATTATCAGTGACACACGCAACAGGCGGCATAGAAGCGTTTGTGATCCCATGAATGTTTGAAAGAAGAAGAAAGCCTAGTAGTATATTTGTTGCAATGGAAAATAAATCTGTATTCGTTACTTTTATAATATTCAATAATTAGCATTAGGAGCATTTTGATCTGCTATAGATAATTGTTCACATGGTGTTGTAATGCAACGGGCTTCTTATTAACAGTACAGAATAATGATGTGAGTTCTATGATGATAATTTATAGTTTTTTTTTCATTAGGCGTATTGGACATTATTTTATAAATCCGAGAGCGTCATTTTTAATTGATCATAGTCTGAATTTAATTATCCTTGAACTAACAAGCTGAACCTATTGTAATTTAAAATATTTCTGGAATATTTCAAATTGTCGTGATTTTATATTTTGGTTTCTAAATATAACCCACAGAAAACTAACAATATGTAATTTCTTTTTTAAAGATGTCACTTTGATTAATTTTTAGCTAATTTTTAACATACAACTTTGGCTTAAGCGTGTCACGTTCCTCGGCGACTACTCTTGCTGGGGACAACGCTGGTGAAGGCAGTTGTCAGGCTCTTACTATTGGTGAAACCTGGCGACATTTACCTACTGAAACCTAGCCAAAAACTGGAAAACCTCAGTCAGGATGGCCAACATCTTGGCTCGAAAATGCGTACTTCTCCATATCCGATCTGAAGTTCTTGACTTTAACCACTGGACCACGGTGCTGGGTAAATGTCAGTTTTATGTTCAGTTAGAAGTATATAGATCTACTTTTATTCATTTTCTTTTTGATTTAACCGACCTTTGCCCTAAATTTCGTCGTATTGTAAAAAGCTTTTATTAGTTTGCATTGTGAATACTGAAAATTACGAACTGTAATTTTTATAGTACTTAAATTCACAAGTGTGACATTTTCCAGCAGTATGAAAACAACATCGGTTCGTACCAGTGAAATGCTTCTGCCTGTCTTACATTTCAATTAAGTAAACCGAATATCATTCCAGTTTTAAATTTCAGATTTGTTTTCTTAATGATTTTCTCCATGGTTAATTTTAGAGTATACGAAATTCTCATATGGATCTTTAACTCCTCTAGATAAAGCAGGAACCCATTACTTTGAAAAATAATTAAAAGTAATACACTCTTACATTTTAGATTTATTTACAGGCAAGAGAATTAGATTCCAGAATCACATATCAAATTTTCATTCAAGCTTTGACCTTTCAGATTTATCTAGACTAGAAGTTCTCAAACGTTTAGAGTGGCGTTCCGCTAAACCAAAATTCACCCTTTCGCCGTATCACTAACTAATATTTCGAATCCTCAATGCTAATATTTAGAATTGAATGACTGTACTGCCAATAATGATTATACCGACTAGGTAGAACATTTGGTGCTGTGCTTGCCTTTGTCATCAGGAAGTTGTGGGATCGATTCCTGGTGCCGGCTATCCTGACTGACGTTTTCTCTTATTTATCCAGGTCACACTAGGCAAATACTGAGATGATGCCTTGAAAAATACGATAAAGCAACAATATAGAAAAGTTAAAAATGAACAATACAACTAATTTATGTCGGTTCAGTAGCTACAATGTATATTCTGTGGTAAACAATTCATTTATTTCAATCAAAATAGTAGATACATCATTCTTCTGACTTTTGCTTTCTTTCTATATATTTCAAATACAATTCAATAAGTGTAGTTTAGAAGTCTTGTTTTTAAGTATCAGAGTAAAATTATTGAAAAAATGTGTGTATAAGGAATTAGTAAGAGCAAGTTTATTGGTAAAGTTTCTTTTATTTTGCTTGCTGCTAACACCAGCTTAAAATTACAACTTTGTTTTCATAATTAACTGCTGAAATCAACCTTTTAATAACAATAAAATTTGTGTCTTTATTGCATATTATTCATTATGAATGTGTAAATTTTGAAGAATCTTGGGGTAGACTTTAAATGCTCCATCTTTCAACCAATGACAATTTGTGTTAAGTCAGTTATATATTTACTGATTATTTTACCACCATGCTCGCATAATAGTACCGAATGTACACGTATCATAGTATCAGAAACTCTGATCCAGACCACGATATTTTATTTTACATGGACTAAAAGTTTACCAGAAATGCAAGGAAGCACCCAAATAATTAATCTTTATTATGAATAATCTCTGCATTTGCAGAGCATAAGAAAGGGCCGAATCTTCATTGAATTCGATATTAACAATATTCTCAATAGTATGAGAAACTTAATTTCAAGTGATATTATGGAAAGGTTTAACATCGATGAGTAGGAGTTGCATCTGAAGAAAAGTTATTTACATGTCCCCACTTGCAGTAAAGATTTGATAGGTATTTACAGAACCACTCCTTTTCATGCAAAGAAGAACGCAGGTAAGTAACATTTCGTATACGAACACTATTAAGCTAATTTGGAATGAAGTAATTCATGGCAGGATTACCTATCGGCTGCACTTCAAATAATCCACATATAATATATAATGTTGTAAGCTACCTTGGGTTTTATTTACTTTAACTAAAATTACGTACTTTATGTTGTTCTAAGTTTTTATTAGTGATTCAATTACTTTGGATTTGGATTCGAAATCAATGCTGCACAGAGTGATTCTTTATTATATTATGAGAAGCCGTTCTTAAAGTTCTACTTAAGGTTTGTATCCTCATCACACAGAACAAAATTGGTGTATGAAGAGATACTGGGTCTAGAAAGAATCGGTAAGAAATACTTTATTTTCATCTAGTTGGTTAACCTGTTACTAGGTTAAGTTGTTCGCGGTGAAGCTTTCAATGTAATCTATTCATAAATAAGACCATAGTGCGAGTCATTAACCTAGGCTTTATTCAATTCTAAATAGGATGTTAGATGAAAGATACTTTTCAATTTTCCAACTTTCAAAGTATCTCTTTAAAAAAACCGAACAGAACATGTGATACCTATAAAGTTAGGCTAATTGAGCTGAGTTCCGTGGAGTATCTCCATGCCTGAATTTGGTCGTTTTGTCTAGGATCTTGTTCGGCAGAGATTCAGATTGAATCCACTGTATCTCTATATATGATCCACTGCAACTTTTCTATATGAAAATTTCAACTTGTACGATCATAGAAGGTATTTGAGTAAAATAAATTAATATATATTTCTATCTTTCTATTATTTAAATAGCAATTTATGACGGAAGACAGTAGGCAAGTTCGACATCTGCCCTGAAGATGGGATTCGAAACATTCTAATTTGAACAAGGTGAAGGTGTTAAAATTATTTTAAGACTACTATGTGACGCAGCTCTCCTTTCCTTACCACCTCATGTTGCCTCCAGGAAGGTCAGATTGTCTGGAGTATAGAGACATACCTTGGAAGGTTAAAAACACTAGCAATGCGTGAGGTTAGGATACGTTAGAGCTGTAATTTTAAGCCGTTTTATACAGACAGGCTAAGAATAGTTAAAAGTTTCATGGACTTGCAGTATTCAGTAGAAAATCTTATGGACTGGAAAGGGAGAACAAAAGAGAATATTATCCTTTTAGTTTATTTTTAGTGTTTATGTAGTTATTATTACTATTTTTAATATTATTGTATTATGTTAATACTTATTTGGTTTACCACCTTCAAAAGTTTCTTGTCACAAAAATATATCAACGCATCTTCCTTGTTATCATCCCGGCACTATTTTAGTCGGAAAGGTTAGTTTAGATGAAAGCGGGTTTCAAAGATTCTGCCAGACTCCACCAATGGGATGTCACTCCCTAAATGTACGAGGATAAACCCCAACTTCAAATTTTGTATGTTTAAAAATCTATAGAAACACTGCAAAGTTCTATTTATAGTTTTATACCCTCCCACAAACTGAAAATTCTTGCAGAAAACCTGGTCAGGTTAGCTTATTTTAAATAAGAAATTCATAAATACATAACTTTAGCAACTCTAATTTTAACCAAACTAATGGCGGACAGATAACAGGAAAGATGTAAATTTAAACCCCTTTTTTTAAGAAAAGTAAAAATCCTTGTTTGTGGTTAACAAAACAAATTATTCAAATAGGACCCAAACAAAGTTCTATTGTTTTAAACTAAAACTTGTTTAAACGATTTGTTTGGCACCAGTGTAGAAAAAAAATATTATGGTGCCGAGAAGATTTGAACACGGATCGACTAGTTGGCAGCTCGATACCTAAGCTACTTTTTGGGCTGGGAACTTACTTTTTTAAAAGTTTCAATAATTTATTTTCAACTAGACATTTTACATGGATTTACATAAATCTAGCGATTATTTCTGGCTAACATATTCCAGAACTTCTAATCTACCATTACAAATATAGTGCTCTGTAGTAATTTCCATGTAACTGTTTTTTTGTATTAATGTTGACATAACTGGCTTGCAAGTATTGCATATAAGAGTCCACTTGCTGTGATATGGTTATGATTTAACGAAACATCTATAGTTTACATTGTGATCCAAACAACATTCTTCTTTGTTTGTTTTGGGGAAAACCCTAAAAGCTGGATTTGCTCTATGATATTCTCCCTTGTTATTCTGTTTATGATCTTAGAGTATTGGAACCAAATGTACAAAGTAGTCTATGTTTACACATCACACTAAACAATGTTCTAAACTATCGATCATTCCACACTTATCACAGATGTTGGTATCGCCAATTCCTTTTTTTTTTGCTAGGGTATCTTTCGGCGGGAAAATATGGTGAACTATCTGATACGCTAGATTGTGAAGCTGCGAGATTTTGTTTTATCTCTGCTAAGTTATTTCAAATTGCGGGCCAGTCTTTGTTTGGATATTTCTGCTGTATATTAGGGATATTCTTGTTTTGTTGTTCACTGACAAAATCATAGTTGTTTGACTGCCCATTGATCGATGGGAGTTTTGTTCTTTAAAGGATACGCTATTGCAACGAAAAATTTTAAGTTTTACATAAGCCTGCTCCACGTTTGTACGTTTAGAGATAGTTCCAGTTCTCTTCGGCTTAAGATTTCTGTCATTAATTGTCCCGACAGCGTATTTGGAAATTGGCAAATTATTTGGGTTGTCCTGTGCAAGAGTAGGACCTTACTTTGTAATTTTATATTTTTCAATTGCAACCCACTGCTCTATCTGCAGTTGGCAAGTGCTCCTGTGTGTGCGCAGAGCGTGTTGCAACCAAACCTACTAGTCCAGAACGCTTGTCGGCTAAAGTCAAGTGGAATTCAGGTCATATAGGAAAAGATTTTGAACTTAAAATTTCCATCATAACTGAAAATACAATATTACTGTATTATAAGGCCATTCATTGTACGTTCATTAACAATAATCAATATCACATCAAAGCGTTTCTTCGTATGGTACGTCAATTACCAGGATAACTATAAGTTCTGAAACTCAGAATTGGTTTTGTTTACTAAGATTCTTGTTTGTTCCATGAAACAAATTTGTCCCACTAAACAAACTAAATTTGTTCCCAACTCATTTATTTCTATGTCATTCATTCGTTTGTTTTAAACACATGAAATATTCAGAAATAAGCAAGATTTTAACCACAACAAAATATTCTAGAATTGTTAACTGATGTTCTAAATTTTGTAATTGAAAAGCAATAATATTCCATTTTGTAATATTAATATAACTATTGAAGTTTCAAAGTTAACTTTTCTGTTATTACAACGAAGTGTGACGCAGGTAGCGTGTCAAACTAAGGGGATCTCAGTTCTATTCCGGGTCAGCATTTTTTTTCAGTTTCATATTATATCCGTTGTAGAAAAGAAACGTATCTTTAAATGTGATGTCTATACAGTAAAATCTACAATTAAATAAACTACTTTGCCTCGAACCAATACCGTGGGCCGACAGGTGGTTAACAACGCTGTATTAGAGTAGTTCTAACGTTAGTTACACTTTTTAATTTGACTAAGTAATATAGTTAGGTTCGGTTAGTGATAAGTTTCATTTGGTAACCGAGGACTATCTGGAGTATACCCGATTAGGTCCTTTCTACAAGCAGCCGCAAATTTATTCTGCGCAAAGATATTCTGAAATTCTTAATTTATTATCGTTTTAAACAGATACATGTGTGAAGTTAGGACAAATTCAAACTGAATGCGTGCTGTTACTACCCATATACTTAATTCTATCTTATCAAACTCAATGCAAATCTTGCCTTTACTCAAACTGTCCGTTTCTCAAAACACATTTAAATCTTTGGTAACTTTGAAGCCTTCGTTTAGTTGTCACCAATGTACATACAGAAAACAATAGTTAATTCACATCAGGTAGGGTGGATGGAATTTAGATACTCTTCTAGATGGTCCAATCAGTGACAATAGGATACTTTAGTAGATCTAAGGTTAACTTAAGCTATTTAGTCCTGAATTGACTATAGCTTAACTAACATATCGTTTTTGGAACTTCAACTAGCACTACTTCCGCATTGAATTTATTAATGATCTTTAAGCATGGCAGACTCAGCCGAGGCAGGCTGTAGATGATGATGTTGGAAGGTGGTCAGGGTCTAGTTAGTAGGTACCATCCCGGTCTGGAAAAACTTCAGTCAGAATAGGATTCTGTTTGGATCATTCCTAGGGTCTTCGTCTTCCGAATGCCAATCCAAGGCTCTACTAACTAAGTTATGGCCTCTCAGAGAGCTTTCACAGTGTACCATCCACCCAAGTAGAGAAGGTTAGCTTAAGCAAAGGTAGGTTAATTTACTTTATATAATTCATTAATAAGTAGCATTATACGAGACCCTTTGCAAGAAAGTCTAAACCGAGCACTTAAGACTGCGTAATGCATACTATTTTCAAGTCTTAATGGTCTGAAGTGAGGCTTAGTGTTCGGTTAGATCAAATTGTCATGTCATTGGGTGTATGACGCCCGGGGGAGTATCGAAAGTCTATGCACATATGACACCTAACATCTTTAGTAGACTCGCTTGGGAACTGATTATACTACCTGCAATCAGGGCACTATTCCGAAGATGAGCATGTAAGTCGAGAACGTTAGACTAGTTTCTATAAATCGTTAAATTCTATATATACTTAAATTTTTAAATTACGTACTTCTTCGTTCGTTCGCCTTTCTGTCTGATTTATACTGCATATTCGTTAGTTCGTTGTATTGCTAACGCGGAAGCGACTAAAATTTACGTACTTCTGTTCTGTTCTGTTTTTAAACTGCGGGTCTTTACAAACCCATTGCCATACTCAATGTTCTATAATATTAGC
>JAGDQP010025028.1:0-27308 GCA_022664845.1 Lepisma saccharinum
AATACCTGTTGCTTACTCCTCAGGAACACGAAAATATACCTACTTTGCTTTCTCACGATATAAAAATCTCCTTTCGCCTATACAAATAATATAAAAACATATTAAAGGCATTACCGACACAACTTCTATAGATTTTTTTACATCCGGAACCAACATTAGGCCTATTTTCCGTTTTATACAGCAGGAAAAGCCATGTTGCATACTTCTCGTACACATGTAAAGCACTAACTAACCATTAAAATACCAGTATTAATAATGAAATCAATCCCATTTAATTACAAAATCATTACGCCTGTCAGACATTATATTACCTTAAAACAGACCTGAACACACAAAATACACATCTTTCTCACAATACTTATACATTTAGAGCAGAAAACTAAACATATTTGCTATATCACACGTTAAATAACAACCGATTACGCCATCAATATTAGATATGTATATAAAGCTAGATATCAAAGATATAAACTATCGGCTGATATATTCTATTCTTATATATTTTAATATACATACGGCTGGATATTTAGATATGGAAAATAATACATTTCTAACCTCGTTCATTTCAAATAAATACATAATTTGTTTTTCTTGCATACTCGCTCTCAACAAAATGCAATTGCAAAGCATACAACGTTATGTCTCCACTGAATTCAATATCTCTTTCCCATCAGATACAACTAATGTTTACTGTCTCCCCTTGCAGATGACAATGCAATTCAAAATAAACAAATTTTATTTCAGTTCGCAGGCAGGAAAGGTGTAAAATAGTTTACGACTTCTTCAAAGGAAGTGGGACAAATTCGTGGTGATCCATGGAACAACAGAAACCTTGCGTTTTTATACAACTGTAAACAATGTAAAATTTTATAGACGTCTCTGTTTAGGTTAAAAGACCTGTTTGACATCCCTTCTGGCTTCCTCTACAATTTTTGTTTATTTAGTCTTTTTTCTTTTATTTGACTTTGCGTTTACATTTTTCTCTTTAAACTTGGAGAGGAAAAAAGGGGAAGTTCAAGGACTCACCATATGTTAATGGGTTTTTTATCCTTGGAGTCCCTTTGTCGAAGCTCGTTATACAAAACAAACGTAAAACAAAACACTGACGTTTTCGACTTCAAGGTAACACTTGAGGAACGATACGAAGGTTCGAGGCCTGGTGCTGGCTATCCTAATTAAAGTATTTCCCATCCTTATATCATAATTTTCACACCCACAATGAAATTGAATTTAATTTATGATAATTAAATTTTATAACACATTATAAATTCATTGTGTGTCGATTATAGATTGTACATAAAATTTGAAGTACGATAATACAATAATAATAATAATAATAAATATTAAAATAAGTATAAATGTGTGTTGAAATCATGAATTGAACAGAAAATAAGTAATAACAAAAAGGTACAATAGATAATAAGTATTATTTAATAACGAAGCTACTTACAAGGGAAGTTTCCAAGGGGGAGGGTTATTTCCACGATTGTCCTAATATAACTACTTCAAAGTTTTTATATTGAATAGATTTATGGGCTTGAGGCATCTATGGCTTAGGCCGGATAGGACAAAAATGTTGGGAAGAGGCGACCAGGGCATAGGTTGAATTTACTACCCAGGCCAAGGGCGACTATCAGAGCTTGCAGAGGGCGGCGCTCGCCCCCCCCCCCTAACCAGAGGAAATTATACTTTGCAAGATGGAGAAAATGTTTATATGTTCTTTCTATATTTTATTTTTATCTATTTATTGTTAACAGAACAGACTTTATAGTCCAAGCAGAGTGTCGATATCTACAATGCCAATTTACAGACATTTTTATTACAATTTTTCTAAATGCTTTGAATGACGTATTGCATATATCAAATTCGATGGAAATTCTACACAACACAAATTCTCTAGATTGGTGGCTTCGTCATTATATTTGTCCTGTCCTTTTGCAGTGGAAAAGACCAGTGTTCTAGTTGAAGAGTTATTAATGACGGGAAACGAAACTGTAACAATGATAATACATCTGTGCAGTCTAAGCTATTTTGAATTACTTTGGTAAAAAAGTACAGATCAGAAATGTTACGCCTTTGCTCTAACGAATACAAGCATAGTATATTATCTGTAATGTAGTATTCTTATTAAACTTTCTTTCCATCCTTATAATAAACCCGGCGTTTCTCTATCCATCTTATATCTCTCATTTTTGAATGAGAAAATTTATATTTTGTTAGTATTTGGTCGCAGAACTGTAGTTTTGAGGGGGGTAATAATGGCGATTTGGGCTGCTGAATAGACTGCTACCCAGTATAGATTTTTAAACATACACGTTAAACATTTTTCGATTTGCAAAGGATACTGAAATAAAAGGTTTGATTTTCAATTTTAACAAAAGACGATGATTTAGAAACGTTTTAAAATGTAATTAAAATTTTAACTACCTACATTTAAAAAAAATACTGAACATCCATATTTGAGCTAAGCAAACAAGATAGAAAGATGCTTTGGAAATATCTGCCCTGTGAAATATTTAGAATATATTTTACGCACTTACACTTGGAGTGCCGATTCCTTTTTCTTCAATACTTTGGAGACACGTGAGTTTGAATTTTTATCCACTAGTCGCTTACATGGAATTAAATCTTAGCCCTTTGCTTTGACTTTTATATTTTGAATCCAATTTTTTTTTTGTTAACTTTGTTTCTAAACTGTGATTTGTAAATTTTGCACAGTTTGCCTTTATTCCCCCTCCATTTAGGTTAGTTTTTTGCTTCTATCTAAGAGCATGATTCAAACCTGGAAATTAGGTCATAGTTTTTCTTCGGTCCTCAGCTCGTATGTAAGTAAAACCCACATATTTGCTAAGCCTCTAAGTCAACACAACTAAGATTTTTAACTTGATTTGTGTATTGTTTAAAGTATTTATTTGCCAAAGATACAAATGATATTTTTCTTGTTACTAACCCCGAGTATATTGATTAAATAAATGTCCTCTTACAATTGGTGGGATTACGCCAGCCTATCTTTAAAATGAAAAATTGTTTTAACCTCCGGTTTACTAGTAAGATCTTTAGTAAACCTGCACAGATACTTTTTGATAGTTTGTTTAACGGCCGGCATATTTTTGACAAATATTTCATAAATATTATTGAGTTTAATATATCATTAAAATTATTATACACTTTTAAGCATAGTAGATATCTTTCTAGAATGTCTTAATTTAAAGATGTTGGCGGTGATGACGTCATGAGCCACGAAGGTGGGTTGCTGAGTGACTGTTTGCCTTGGGGGAAGATTTGACGTGACCTGAGACGTGTTTGTACAATATTGTTAAGTAAATTTGGGGAGAAGATTACGGGTGAATTTTTGGGCAAAAGTGATGACGTTATCCAAGATGGCGCCTGGAAATTCCCATTATGTGTGAGCATAGGAAAGGGTGGTGAGTTGGCAAGATGCGGAGGTTACCTAAGGCTATTTGTACTAGATCGTGGATGAATTAGTGATGACGTAAGCCAAGATGATGCCTGGAAATTTCCATCACGTGAGCTTTGAGTTGGAATGATGTTTGTACTAGATCGTGGGTGCATTTTGACGGGGTAAAGGTTATGACTCTGAAACATCGTTACAAAATTGCGAGTTGAAAAACTAGATGAATTATACAAGACCATTAACGTCATGGGGCATACAAGTGAGGATTTGAGGTCTTGCGGACATTAACAGGAGAGAAAGTTAGGATTAGATTCAAAATATTCCATTAATATTAGAGAAAACAAATGACAAAGGAATAAGAATAAGCAGCAGTGAAGAAAGAAACAAATGAATGTGGACTTAGATGAATAACTATAACCAGAAGTTAGCAAAGAAACGAGTGAATGTGGACTTCTCTTAGACGAGTAACAATAACCAGAAGTGAGCAAACAAAGATATAAAACCAAAGAAATCAATTGTAGATTCATCATAATAAAGAGAGAGAGAAGAAGAAAGAGAAGGCTCTTATTTGAAAGGTATTATTTTCTCCATTTTTTATGGTAAATTCTCTGATAAGAGCTTTTCACATTTCAAAAAAGTGCCTGCTTATTTGGATTGGCTGACGAAACAAATAATCATTTTTTAAACAGTTTAAGCCTGCAGCTGTTGAATTCAATCAGCGAATTTTCAGCTTCTCTTATACAATATTAATGTATACTAAATACAAGGTGTAATTGCTATTTGTTATAGAAAAAGATCATTTAAACATCTCTAATTAATTTATATTTAATACAGGTATAATATATTATAATAGCATTTTAACGTACAATGTAGTAATTATAAGGAGCACCTAATGTTTTAAATTCCTTATTTATGTATGACGCAAACTTGCGTGTCATCTTGTAAGCTCTTTTTCCATGCTTCATTTTAGCTTTACTATATTTTGATTCATGTATAAATAAAATCAAACACGTTTGTGTTGCAATTTAAAGAAACAAAATATTTCATTTGTTTTGTTATTGGAAAATACTTTTTGATAGTTCTTTTATAGTGAAGAAAGTATTAGTCTATTATTTTTAAAGTATAGATGAATGATGGAAGAACTAATTTATAACATATAAGAGTAAAACCAATTTAATTACATTCATTTTCTTATAAATTAATTTTCTTTTGTACAGCAACATTCTTTACGAAAAACATCTAGCTGTTTATTACAGAAAACGGCAGTAAAAACAGAACTAAGATAAGTTCATTAGTCTGAAGGGAAGTTAGTATTTCTTTACATCTTTTAAGAACATTTTGAAGAGAAGAATTATAGGAGACTCGATGAATAAAAAAATTCGAACATTGGCTTCATGCTTGAAATATGTGAACAGGGATTGCGCACGCGGATAGAAGATAATGTTTCATTTTTGTCTATACCATTGGGAATAATGATAAGAACACTTTTCAACTTTGATTAATTCATCTTTGATGGAGTGACAACATTATACAAGGAATAATAAATTAAGGAAGTACACATTGTTTCATGCACCAGCATTTTCTTCGGTCAGGGTTGGAAACCAAGTGAATCTATCATTACAATCGATTCCCTCAACTTCGAGTGGTCCTCAAGTTTAGCCAATTCGACGGAATAAAAACATTTCTTTCAATTAACTACTTAGCAAATGATTTTTTCATAAAAGCTTCCATTGCTTGCTTTGCTCTTGATTTGACTGATACATCTTACACTTAAGGATGGCATATTTTGTGACATGGAGATCCAGTTTCATCCATCAGGATTGGAAAAGAAGTGAATCTAATAGTACAATCGATTCGGTCAACTACGACTGGTACTCAACCTCACCCATGCGCAGGGGATAAAAAGAACACGTCTTTCAATTAACTACTCAGCTCCTCCCATTTGTGTTACAAAGAAGTTAATTTTTCAGTGCCATTTAGCGACCACATCCTACGCTGTATTCACATAGTAAGATCCTTCAGACGGGGGTTAGCGCTTTCCTTTTATGCTTACCTGTAATCGGGGGATGTACCTCCTTTGTATTTAATGTCTCCCTCATTTGTGTAATAAAGAATTAATAATTTTTACTGCCATTAATCGAACACATTCTACGCTGTATTCACATAGTAAGATCCTTCAGATTGGGGATCAGCACATTCGCGTATGATCATCTGTAAGGGTTCAAACAAATGGTACTCTCGCAAGCTATACGCGGCATCAGGGATTACTCGGAGGATGATCGAACCAACCGTGGCTGTATCGTCATCGAAAATTAGCCCTGTTATTTCTTGTATTTGACTACTCACGCAAATCACTAGCAAGCAACCAAAGCGTGTTTGAAAATTAACCTTGGTATGTGTTTCTAGTTAATTAGGAATCCGAAACTCAAGCACGGAAATTGTGTTGTTTTTAAAAATAGCTCTAGCAATGTTTCTCTTTCCTCCTTCCAGTACGCAAGCGTGAATGAAAATTAGCCCTCATATTTCTTTCAATTGACTATGTAGCCATATCGTAAGCAAGGAAGAAAGCTGGACACTAGATGTCAGGGTTAGAGATGACTTGAATTTATTTCAATTTTGTAGGTGAAAAAGCATTCCTTAAAAGTAAGCATAATTTATCCATATTTAGAAAAGAAAATGACCTTTTAATACATGTATTATAATCATTAGATCGCAGGTTGTTGACGTAAATGACAGATCGTGTAGAATAGTGTACTTCCTTAGCTTTCATATGTCTTCCCGACTAGTTGTAGCGATGCACTTTGCTTCATTTTCATATATAATTTTGTTACTGTAAAGAAAGTAATTACATCTTATGTTGATGTTTTAGAACTTATGGAAAAAGTGGAAAATGTATACCTGATGTAAACATACATTACGCTAGTTTTAGCAATGATGAGATTAGAGTGAGAAGACATCATAATCTACATTTCCCCTCTTCTGGCAGACTCCTTAACGGGTGCTGTAGCCCATCTAAATTGTCAAGAAACACCGCTTCAATTCTAATATCTGTGTTGTTAAAATCAATAGAAAATCTTATAAGAGATTAGTACAGTAATTTAAACTAAAACAATTGATTTATCTATACTTTTCCTTATTTTAAATTTTGTATGAGCTATCCTGCGTTGATAGATAGATAAATAGATAATAGCATTCACTCTAGACTGGGGGAGTGCAAAAATTACAAAACATTGAAGTATTCTTTACTGAAAGTATGATTGAGGTACAGTAGAAAATTATTGTATCAATGTACCATCTATTTTGGAAAATCACGGACGGATACAAGGATTCTTTTACTGACCAAATGTTTATTTACTCTCCCACTCAAGAATTGTCAACGATCACAATTACAATTTATTTTTAAGATCTTAGAGCAAAGAGATAACATGTGTATATTTTTAACAAGTGGGACAGGGTAAAAAATGATTTGTGTTGGTAATAGCAGTTGGTTGAGACAAAGTAAACAACAAAGAACTTAATAAAACTCCTTTATATGAAAAGATAAAAGTGAGTGAAGAAAGATGAGACCAAATTGTTAAAGTATTAGTAAGTTAATATGAAAAAAAATTAACACTTCCTTTTTGCTCCTGAAAAAAAATATTTATTACGTTATGTAACTAACTTTGATAGATCGCATATGAAACTTGTAACAAGTTGCCAATAATATTGGCATTGCAAGGCTTCAAACTTGCAGATTTAGTTGCAAAATGGCAGGAAATAAAAGTGAACTTTGATATTGTATTTAGGTCCAGTCCTTTTCAAATCGTTAAGTGAATAGTATTTGATTTCTAAATTTCTCATGGGCTAAGCGAATTTTGATTGTGGAATAGTACATTGTATATCTCTAACAAAAACATTGTGTAGTTCTCAAGCAAATAAAAAACAAAGCTTGATATAGTGTAAAATAAAACAAACACAATGGCTCCCTTTTGTTTAATTTTATAAGACAATAGAAAAAACATTGTTAAAGGTGTAAATAGAGTGGTAGTTAATTACTTGATCACAATGTTAAGAGTAGATCATTCATTCTGTTTAGAGTAGTTTATTCCTTGAACAATGAAGGAATAAATTTATTATTTCAGTGTACATTCTACTACCTTCTGATACGTTTCAAAAAATCGGGTGCGTTCAACTATAATACCTTACAATATCATGTGTGGGGGATGAGCAATAGTTAAAGTTCAGTTCAGTTTAGGTCAGCTATTGACTCATACTTTAGCATTTGTATGTTTTATACCACTCTCTCCCTTATAAAAATGCATATAGGTACTTCCATAAATACATAACGACGCATAGTAAAACAAAATCAGTTTCGAACAGTTCTATGTCACAATCCTTGACATAAATACGTACTCAATTTGTTTTACATACAAATATGTCGTCATGAGGAAAAGGGGGTGAGTAATAGAGAAATTTTGCTTTAGGTCACTAGTTATTGACCCACACTTTGTCATATGTATACTTTATACCACTCATTCTCTTACAAATAAATTACATATACACTTTTATAAATTCCTACCGATGAACACCGAGCAAGAACCATTTTCCAAGAGCCGTATTTCACAATTTTGTACATAAATACCTACTGAAATTATTTTACACACAAATATACCATTATGAGGAAGGATCCTAGAACTGTTATTTCGTGTGATGAGTCTCAGGTATTATGCTACACACCTAATCAAAAATATCTGGAGAAAGCGGTAAAGACTGTATGCTTGTTTGGAAAAGGTCTATGTAATTATAATTATACAGGATAGCTTTTCACTTTAAAACTCACTTCATGTGCTCGACCCAAGGCGCTAGCAGCTTATAAACTTTCTGGAACGATCTGTGAAGAACCTTACTATGAGAATGCAGCGTAGAATGTATTTGTTTAATGGCAGTGAAAAAAATATTAACTTCGTTATTACACAAATGGAATAGAAATTAAATGCAAAGGGTTTACATTCCCCGATTACAGGTGATCATACACGAGATACTAGCTGAGTAGTTAATTGAAAGACGTGTTCTCTTTATCTCCTTCGCTTGGGCGAGCTTGAGGACCAGTCGAAGTTGACCGAATCGATTGTACTATTAGATTCACTTCGTTTCCAATCCTGATGGATGAAAATGGATCTCCATGTCACAAAATATGCCATCCTTAAGTGTAAGATGTATCAGTCAAATCAAGAGCAAAGCAAGCAATGGAAGCTTTTATGAAAAAATCATTTGCTAAGTAGTTAATTGAAAGAAATGTTTTTATTCCGTCGAATTGGCTAAACTTGAGGACCACTCGAAGTTGAGCGAATCGATTGTAATGATAGATTCACTTGGTTTCCAACCCTGACCGAAGAAAATGCTGGTGCATGAAACAATGTGTACTTTCCTTAATTTATTATTCCTTGTATAATGTTGTCACTCCATCAAAGATGAATTAATCAAAGTTGAAAATTGTTCTTATCATTATTCCCAATGGTATAGACAAAAATGAAACATTATCTTCTATCCGAGTGCGCAATCCCTGTTCACATATTTTAAGCATGAAGCCAAATTTTTAATATTTTTTGAATTTTGAATATTAAAAAAAAATTGAATGTCTTATGCTTCTGCAGATTGCCACAGATAATCGTGTTTGATTTTATTCATATAAAAAGCAAAATATAATAAAGCTGAATGAAGTTTGTAGAAATGCTCGCTAGATGGAGCGCAGCTAAAAGTGCTACATAGCTAAGGAATTTAATAAGATTGGGGAATTATTTTAAATATTATTTTTGTATGTTTAAATGCTACTAAAAATATATCTATGTTAAGGATAAATTAATCAGAGACATGTTTAGATGATGTTTTCTAGAACAAATAGCAACAACTACACCATGTGTTTAGTATACTTTGATATTGCATCAGAAAAGCTGAAAATTCACTGATTAGGATGACCTCCAGCAAGCTCGAGCTGGATAAAAAACGGGTATTGGTCTCACCGGCCAATCCAAATAAGCAGGCACTTTTTTTAAATGTGTAATGCTCTTATCAGAGAATTTACCATAAAAGAAAATGGATGATCACCTTCCAACTAAGAGTCCTCTCTTTCTTCTTCTCCCAGTCTTTACAATGATAAATCTACCATTAATTTCTTTGGTTTCATTGCTATGTTTTTTCACTACTGGTTATTCTTATTCGTCTAAGAGAAGTCCACATTCATTCGTTTCGTTTGTTTCTTCGTTTAACTTCTAGTTATTCTTATTATTTTAAGTGAAGTCCAATCCCACTCGTCTCTTTGCTCACTTCTGGTTATAGTTATTCGTCTACGTCCACATTCACTCGTTTCTTTACTCACTTTTGTTTATAGCTATTCGTCTAAGGGAAGTCCACATTCATTTGTTTTTCTTCACTGCTGCTTATTCTTACTCGTTTATCATTTGTTTTCTCTAATGTTAATGGAATATTTTGAATCTAGTCCTAACTTTCTCTCCTGTCAGTGTCCCCATGACCTCAGATCCTCACTTGTACGCCCCATGACGTCAATGGTCTTGTATAATCCATCTAGTTTTGCAGCTCGCAATTTTGTAACGATGTTTCAGAGTGGAATACGTCATCACCTTTACCCCGTAAAATGCACCCACGATCTAGTACAAACATCATTCCAACTCAAAGCTCACGTGATGGAAATTTCCAGGCATCATCTTGGCTTACGTCATCACTAATTCATCCACGATCTAGTACAAATAGCCTTAGGTAACCTCCGCATCTTGCCAACTCACCACCCTTTCCTATGCTCACACATAATGGGAATTTCCAGGCGCCATCTTGGATAACGTCATCACCCTTGCCCAAAAATTCACCCGTAATCTGCTCCTTAAATTTACCTCACAATCTTGTATTATCGTGGCTAATATAAACCTTACATGACTTTATTATACACGATTTTTCCCTAAGGCTATAAGATAGGCCACCCAACTGACGTAGGGAGGGCGATAATTGATTCTGCGAGAGCGTGCGTGAACGAGCAGGGGTTGATATTTCTTTTCCTTAAGAGAAATTATCATCATGTCCTGGCATCTGGAAAGAAATTGATGGTTCCTTGTAGTAAGTAGAAAATAATGAAGAAATACGTAAGAGAATCGCATTTGAAACATAAAAAATGGGAACCTAACACAAACTTAATTTTCAAAGGAGCCGTTTTTTTAACTTACTGAAAGATGAAGTTCAAATTGTCCCGTAGTAAAGATCTTTGCCGAACATAGAGAAACGAAAATGATCGTTCAAACCTATGGTTACTAAGAAATTATTTCTTTCTTAATGAACCGAGTATTCTATAGAACACTAACGTTATGCACGAAATACAAGACAAAACTTCTGTTTCTATCAGTTCTTAAAAACAGATACAGATAAAGGAATGAATCTTTGAGCATCATATAAAAAATATCTTAGATAAATTAAGATCTTTCTCGTTCCAGACAAATATTTCTCTATGTGCGTGCGTGTGATAAACGTATATATAAGTATGTTTTGTTACAAACGGCCACCATACTTACTTTGTAGAGCGTTAGTTTCGCACTCAGGAGGTCCTCCGTTCAGTACCAGCGGGTGACAGTCCTGACTTAGGTTTTCCCGGTGTTTTCCTCAGCCACACCACGCATGTACCGGTATGGTACCTTCAATTTAGGACCTGGCCGACTCCCTACCACATTTCGCAAAATCTTATCTCTAAGTGATCCATAGGTGCCTACAAGCTATAAATAAGATGCCATCCCAACGAGTATAATATATAAACCTGTCGCTCTGTTAATCGGCATATTGCTTCTTAATGCAGTATGGACGGATCAACATGGAGTCCGAGATAGATCGAGTAACTGTAACGCAGTTGCTATAGCGTTGGTTTAGCATTCGAAAGGTTCTAGTGCGGCCATCTATCCTGACAGGTGCTATTGGGCCAATTACCTCACGACACGAAAAAACTAATCTTTATGATAATCTGTAGGGATAGAATAACACACATACACACTCACATAATGACAGAGAGTGTATGTAGGAGAAGGAATGAGTCAGAAAGAAAAAGAAAAAAGGAATTGACGAAGTCATGGAAAGAAAAAGAAGGATAGAGTAAGAACAATGAAAACATTGAAACTAGATTGATTTATTATTATCCTAAAGAACAAGCCCAAACAGACGGTTTTGTTTTTGGTTTTAGCTACTGATGGCTCTTCTCTCTCATTTTAAGTAGAATTTTTGATTGAGTTCTGTAAATAGAAACTATCATTTTAGTCGAGAAAACAATGCACTGACTTGGGATCGAACCCGGGTTCTGAGAATGAAAGGTCAAGACGAAGCCACTGCACCACATATTTCTTTTTTCTAAAAATCTACGCAACACATGTTACAATTGTTCTGTGTTAAAGAAGTACAAGAAAACTAGACGCTTCAGGTACTTGCACTGTTAACACACATTTATATTATTCTGCATCTTCAAACCAGTATTCGTTAATCGTCGTCTTCTCTTTCTACAAGGACGTTCGTACCAAAAGGAATTCGGCTCGCTGCTTCCACATTCATTAGTATTCGACGTTTACAAACATAAATGTATATTCCATTGTTCACTTTTGCCTTGTAAAAATGTATTTGGTATGAACAGGGTTCGAACACCTGTTACTCACGTTCAATATTCAGAAGTCTGACACCGTTCCATTGGACTAGTGTCGTTAGCAAAAATTAGCCTCCGGATATACCATTACTACTTTCAGTGGCCTGTTTCTCAAAACTTTTGGAACATTATTACTAGTCTTCTCTACACTATTAATATTAATTTCGCTTCACAAATTCCTGTTTCTCAAACTTATAGTTGTAAAATACTAGCTAAAAGTCCACGAACTAATATCACAAGTGAATGTGACTAGTATTACTAGTGATTCTGTTTCTCGAATTAACAGTGTAGTCGTCTACACTTGTAATCGACAAGTATATGTCCATAAGTATCTGCAGACTTGTAGCGTATATAGGTGTATCGTTACAAGCCAAGATTTACTTTTTACAGGAAAAGTATATTGATAAGAGAGCTTGGAAACGGAATTACGTGCATACAATTTGCAAATGAACTCTAAATTTAAAAAAAAAAAATTCAGATTGTGTGGTTCAACATAACTAAAAATGCAACGTCTTTCCACCATAAATATTCATTCGATAATTATGATGCTGTAGACAAGCCAAAACGCACTTATTGATAGTTTATTATTATTATTATTATTATTATTATAGTCTAAATAAAATGTGTTCGTAAGTTTTTCTGAGTTCAATATTGTGTACCATTTTCAAGTAATTTTGATACTATAAAGTTTTTTGAGAGGTTGTTTTGAGGATCTAAACTCTGAAAACTGAAATCAGATAGTTAATAATTTCTAGTACATGACGTTTCTGGAATAGAATTATTTTCAGTTAACTTGAATCTGAAATTATTTTTAATCAGTTACTAAACCTTATATTGAAAGTATGCGTCTGAAATATTTAACCGTGGCAAATCTTGATTAGCGCAAAAATGCACGTAGGTATTAATTTGTTTCTAAATACACAGTTAATTATCATATTTCAAGTAAACTTGTATCAAAAGATAACTTTGCATTTGAATTCTAAAACGATTCAATCTTTACTCAGTTTTCCAACATAAGAATGTTTTTCTTATGTTGAATCATTTTTAATGTAATACTCTTTTCTTGTGTTGCTTCTAAACAGAATAAACAGAAGACAATTGGGTTATATCTGTTTTTAGAAGTAGAGCAGAAAGTTGTTCTTTGTTTTGTCTAACTTTGGTTGCCTTGCAATTTCGATATGTAATTCTTGATGATTAACCTATTTTGGCTCATCTTTTGTTTGTCATAGTGCGAATACGATTTTACTTCACTATACTTTGAGTTGAAAAGAATGAATCATTTTACGAAGATATACATTTTGCACGAATTAGAGTCCTGCAAATCCAGACCCGCACCAGACCCAACCTGCACGTGAGACTCCTACCTCATTAAGTTCGCTCCGACCCACAGTCCAACTCAGACCCAGACAAGTCCGACCCAGCCCAGTCAGACCCCTATCTCGTTCAGTTCCGTCTGGTCGCATTCCAACCCAAGTCCAGACCAGTCCGACTCTTTCCGCCCAGACCCGTACCTCGTTAAGCTCCGTTTCGCCTACAGTCCACATGTAACTTTCCAGCCCGCCCCCGTCCGTAAGCTTCTGCCAACCCAACCCGCAGCTATGACGTAAAGGTGGAATTTTGTCTGTGTCTGTCTGTCTGTATATTACTAATCCAAATCACTAGCGTCACAGGGAAACCAGTTTCCAAAGCTTCGTTCACTCGCGCGCCAGGCAGAACCCGTTGAAAGGAGCAGAACTACTTGAATAAGTAATAGTTACTCGCGGTTTGGCTCGGTGCTCAACGTATTAGTAAGCTGAACGAGAGGTCCCTAGATCGAAGCCGGGCGTCACTACTTTTACATTTTTTTTTAAGAAAATACTTTTTATGTATATACGCATTAGAAAATTTAATAAAAGTAGTGACCAAAGGAACTTGGAAGTTAGGTAAGTCAGGTTCGGTGGTTTCTTTTATTTATTGCACACGCCACTTCTATAGACATTGTTTCCACGGGCGCTAGCCCTAGACTCAAGTTTCCAAATCTACATGCGTCCCTTCATTTTCATTAAATTTTGCGCACGTACTCCTTAGATACAGGACGTACAAGTATTTTGGGCTTGGTATTGCGTCTCAGTTGTCATTGCGGCAAATGTTTATTTTTTAAATCGTTTCAATTTGGGCGTCTCAACACCAAGTTTGACACTTGCGTTATTCGACACAATACAAAAATTGTGTGAGAGTTTTCGTTCCCGAGTGTCAGTGTTGCCACCTATTTCATAAAATAGTTTACCTATTTTATGAAATATATATTTTATAAATTTATACAAACGTCTAAGTAGAAATCGACACACGTCCATTGATAAACACTAAATTATGTATACATATGCGTTAGGTATATCGTCGTGTGTCGTGGAGATACTATGGGCACCGTGGAGTCACTGTTGCAAACAAATTACTTAAATTTAATATTTATAATTGCTACGACATTTTGGGGCTTATTAGCAACAAAGTTTGCATGTAGGCACTGGGGAATTTCACGTAGGTACTGAAGTAGTCAGTGTTGTCAACTAATTTCGAAAAATAATATTTCAAATTGCTTCAAGGCATTCTTCATATCTGCACCAAACTTGGCAGTTAGTTACTGACACAGATCATACAAGTTTTCTAGGCGCCAAAGTTGCAAGCGTTACCAACCAATTTCGAAAATTTAATACTTAAAATTGTTGCAATATTGTTGACCGTATCTACATTAAACTTGACATTTAGGTAGACTACTATAACATATACTATCTCCACTGCAGTTCAGTATTAGCAAACAATTTGAAGAACGGTAATGAGTGATGCCAACATATTTAATTGATCATGCACCAATGGGCGGATATATCAGCAAGTAGTTAATTCCTTCTTCACTTTGGTTTTCTAGGGTTGTCCTCAGTTTCAGGATAAAAATATCGAGTGTTACTTTATGTAAGACCTTTGCTGCTACCTTTCCACTACGTACCCCGAAATAGTGCTTGCCGATGGTTATCATCAGCAATGTGACGAACTTAGCAACTAGCATTCGGAAGGGTATTTAGAATGTGAAGATTGTAAATTAGTAATTTGACACTTATCAATGCACAAAATAACACCAATGTGTTTAAAGATAATAGATAGTATCACGTGTTTTCACGAACATGCAGGGAAAACTACGAATCACAATTAAGCTATAATCATTGTTCGTAAATGTAAAATATGCTTACCGAGGCAATTTGTCAGTGTTGAAAACTGACGGATTGATACACGTGAAAGTAACATAGATGGAAACATAAAGACGTTAAAGTGAGCGGTCGTAGCTCAGTTGGTAGAGCGTTGATTTGACAATCAGAAGATCCTGGGAATGATCCCCGTGGCGGCCTACCATGACTGAGGTTGCTCCATGGTTTTCTTCGGTTACACCACGCAATTCTGATATCTCCCAAAATGAATTTCGTTGCCTTTCCAGATGAAATTGGTAACCTAACAACCTGTACCTAACCAGAAATATACATGCGTCTTACGTGTATCAAGAGAAAAAAAAGTATTAATCTAGTTGTTAGTGCTAACAGGCACAACATTTGCATTTAAATATGAATCACTATTCAGGGCCATAAAATGTACGGTAGCAAAACGCACGAAATCGTAAGAACCGAATAGTTAATTTGAATTTCCCTAACCTAACCAAATCATTGTTAGTATAGTATCTGCGTTATTGTAACACTATTTCAATGAAACGGTCGTTAAACTCGGAAAGATCGCATTGGGAATTCTGCCAAAATTTTCAGTTTAGGGGTATATGGCCGAAGTACGGGATGTAAGAAGAGTTTTGCAGGGTTTATATTGATTTCTAAACGTAAAATCTTTAAGTTGGTGTGTGTACTCTACGATTTACAGGACGACACCCCCATTAACGAATGTCTGGAAGAATCCCTGTATCCCATACAGAAAAAGAATGCCCGACTCAATGTATATCTAATGCTAAGAAGTGGTTTTATTAACGCGATATCGAATCTGTCTTTCTAATTATACTCTTGTCCATTCAGTTGAGCATTGCTTAGGATCAAGGCATGGGAAGTGTTTGTTCTTTTGTGTTATATAGATGGGCCCTATCTTCGTTCTAGATTAGAGCATATGCTTGAAATGGCAAAACAAATTCATTTTCGTCACGAACGGAATATTATTTATGTCCGTTTCAACCTTCAACATAGAAACCCCAAATATGAAAGGTAGGACAGTTCGTATATAATACATAATTCCTTGGCATCATCGTACAATGTAATTTACGACGACACTGGATTTTTTAAAGCTTCATCTCACTATTTCAACTTGGTATATGAATTTTAATTTATTTAAAAACTTTAGGAAACTTCGGTTCAGGACGAATATTTCCACTTATGGACAGAAGTGGTTCGAGCTCATGTAAGCTCTTGGTCCCATTTTCCCATTAGCTATATTTTCCCATTCAGTAGTTAAATTTCGTACAGGTTACTACGTAAATTCCCGAAGAACTTGAATTCAATTTTAATATATCATAGTAAAAAATCATGTAAGATGCAAGTTTTACTTATAACTATTGCATTCAAGTTACTACTACATTTAGTGAAAGAAAAACATATCTAATTTCTTCGACGGGGCTCCTAAAATCAAAATAACCAAAATTAGCGTGTCTTAACCAGGTACGCCACAAAGAAAAAAGTAAGAGTAACGAACTTTAACACACATTAGTAGCATTACAAAATTGGCATGCATTCCACATATCTGAGTAATTTTTGTAGTTAAAAAGATGGTTTTTGTGTTTTGAATTTATTGAAATGTATAGTGCAGGAAAATATATATTCACTTTTTCGTCAATTAATTATGAATATTTATCTTTTTTCTTTGTTTTCTGTTTTCCTCAAAAGTACCGAGTAGGTCTTTGTACGACGCAAAACTAGAGCTTCCCCTTGTTTAAGCATGCGACTGGTATGTTACTAACTTTAGGAGCTACGAGCGCACAAAATTCATTTCTGAATACGACTTCACCTAGTCAGCTGTTAGTCACTCGTTAGTGCAGCATTAGTCGCTTGAAAAAAAATATCTGAATACGGCTGGAAAATATTAAAAGAACAAGGATCTGTCTACTGTATCGCTTGCAAAAAAAATATTTGGGCACAAACCTTCGACCCATACGAGAGACTCATGTTGTAAAATGGGGCTTGATGACACAAACGCAGCAACATCACAAGTACTTTATTTTTATTTATTTTCTCTGTGTATTGAGCCTTCTTGCTCGTTGGAGTGTGGCAAGTGTTTAGCGACTTCAACTTTGCTAATGACCAGGAACTCCCCAATACTTGCTCCAAGCCCTCGAATTTACTTTATCATTAACTCGGAGCGTAATAAGGAAAAAGATATGTTGACACTAATTATTCCTGCCACGGAATTAGGTTTACTTGCAATATTCGTAATACCCCAACGGCGTGTAACAATCCTTCCTTTCTATTAATGATTATGATCTGAAAAATATATATATCATCTTAATTTGCATATACCAGGGAATAGCTTAAATCAATCAGATAATCCTATTCTTAGTAAACAGGATAAACATATTGTAACAAGAAACAATTAATTATGTACAGTTCTTTCTTCGGAGATTCTTTGGTGCGTGAGTTTGACGACACAATGAGTTCTCCCACCCCAATTTCTCTTCTTATTCGTAAGATTAAATTGGCAAGGTCTCGTAACTTTCCACACAATGGCATTAACTTCAGGGCCTGATATGACTGAAAATCCCTCAAAGTGTATATCTCGTTCACAGGCGATTTCAGATATCATTCACACATCAATGGGCGGATGTCTAACATTTAAGAGAAACAAATAGGGACTGACTTTGTATTCGGTTCAGTCCAGGCTTCGAGTCCCAGTTGAACTTTAAAGGAGTGCTACGAATATCCTGGTGTCTACGAGTACCCCTGGATATTGTGGACGTAGCACTGGGAATAATCTTAGACAATCCGTGATTCCATTAATGTGTAAATCTCATCTGCTCAATTTTCTTCATGGCAGGCAACATTCTTGGCAATACATAAAAGTAAATTAACATCGCAGTTTTTTCGATATGGACGATTGACTTTCCCAATATTATTTTTCCCAGGGAAGGAATTTTGCAGTAATTATCTACAATGTACAACGAGCGTTTGAAACTATAGAGACTTGAAAATATCTTTATGAAGTGGCCCCGCCAAAATTTAAGAGAAACAAAACTCAGACAACTTACAGCTCTTCCCTTCCTTCTTCTCTTCAAAAATTGTTTTTTTTTCTCGGACGATCGTTGTAGCTTTACTTATCGAAAGTACATTATTACATTAATTATTTTACATTTGGTCTGCAAATGACTCTCTCATTTACATGAGACTGACTCACTCACAACAATAGCAAGGAAAATATACTTTTGCGTCTCCTTGAGCTTATGATAACTTATAAAAAAGGTAAAAGTTAAAGCTATCCCCTGTGCAATCCGCACGCTCCGTGAACGGCGGATGGGGAATGGAGGTAGCGCTCCACATTTTCTTGACCTACGGTACGAAGTGAAGTGAAGTGAAGTGAGGTGGGGTGGTCGATGGTCGACTGCCTTTAGCTTCCCAAGGTATCCAGGAATACCAAGGAACTCCGGTACTCAATTTCATAGGAGGCTGAGTGCACCTCAGAGCGCCAGGCATGGGAACACTGCGAAAAAATTCTCCATAGTCCTGACCGAGATTTGAACGCGGGCCGCCCAATTCGTAGTAGCTTACGCTGAAGAAAATTATATTATTCTTGGAAATTGTTAAGCGTAATGGACCAATACTGCAAAAGGTAGTCTCGGGTCTTTGCATACATCTTACGTTAGTGTACATTAAGCGGCTCCTAAGATCGTAAAGGATAGTTGCTTGCGAGTGCTACTTTCGATATTCATTTTGTTATATTCGAACAAACTAAAAGAATACATTTCGCATTCTTGCTAGCACAATGTCTGAGATAAGATAAAGATAAAATTAATTTTATGGGCGGTAACAACACAATGGTTTACGCCAGACCCGGACAACGTCTGAAAGCTCAAGCAAGCATGCAAGCAGTTTTCTTGAGTAAAGGCTCTATGAGTGCTACCTATTGCCAACCTTGGGCACATGAAAATATGCTTTTAAAAGTCCCTTTTTACAGACTTTTCGTTAGTTCACATTGGTTGGTGGTGACCTCAAATCTTGCGTAATTTCACTCATTTCCCGACGCCATACAAGGAAGAAAGTTTGCACAGCGACGTAAGTCGGGTGACAATAGAATATTCCATTGTTACTTTCATATATTTCTATATATTTATAAATTTAAAAGCATATTTCAATATCTTTTTATTGTGGACTTCTTTATCCTAAAATAAATACTAGCCTGCAACGATCTTAAGCTAGGCTGGTTGCAGAGGACTTTAGGACTGGATCACAAACATTAGCTTTGGAAAAGTATCCGACCACTAAAATTACTCGGAAAAGATAATAATTTTTTTTTTGAAAGACATACTTTTCTTAGACAACAATTTGTACTAAACAGTAAAAAAAATATTATTGTTTATGCATGACTAAAATGAAAAGCATGGGGCGCGCCAATTCAAGAATTTATAAAGTGACTGTATATGACAGCGCGCAGCATGGTTTCTTTTTAGTCATGCATAAACAAAAATATTTTTCTTTTACTTTTTAGTTTAAATTGTTGTTTAAGAAAAATATATCTTTAAAAAGATTTAAAAAAAAAAGATGCTGTTATCGTTAAAATATAACACAATTTATGAAGAACACGATCGTTATTTATTCACATCGCGTATGTAGTTATATTCCTCAGTCACTCGAGACAAATGCCGAGATGGTACCTACAAACTAGCTCTGACTTACTACCTTCCAATATCCTCTTCACCACACTAACCCGACCCAAGCTTGAGATGCATAAAGGTCATAAATAAAATTCAAATTCAAAATATAAGTTTTCTTCTAAATTAATTGTGTTTTAGTACCTCAAACATCATCGGGATGATTGTTTTCATATAGTTGTTTCCATTGCAACTTCTTCTTTCTTTTATTTTCTTATATTTTAATTCTTGTTTATTTGTTTATCATTTTTCAACTCATTACTTTAAAACTATTTGTGTTTTTCGTATTTTATTTAATTTTATTTCGGTAAATTCTTCTCAAATTCTGGATGTAGGTAATATAGATCGAAATGTACGTATTGGGGATATTTAATTACATCAACTCAATTACAGAATTGTTTCCAAGATCAGAACACCTTATTTATACTACAAATATGTTCTTCCCCATGCCCAGCTATTTTCGATTTTCTTGAAATTTTACACCCGTGATGGTATTAAACAATTTTTAAAAAAATATACCGGTATGTCCGTATCGAACTCGAGTGAGGAACTAGGAAATCGAGCTTGAAAACTAAGTTTCTGTCAATTGCTTGCGACTAAAGATACGAGGTTCGATGTGCTACTTTTATGAGTAACTAAGAATGAAAGAGTGAGTGAACCCCAAACGTGACCTACTTAGACACCTTTTTGTACTAAATTCCCATTAAATATATATTCTGTCTGGCTAATTTTAGGTATGAAGTAACAACAGATGTGGTAAAAGAATGCGTGTGAGTTATCGGGACAAATCTTGACCATGATCATGAAATTATTTGTTCAACACGAATGATTATGATTAGATGCCACCTTTACTCCAAAGAATTATTTCGCTGTCAGGGTGTGAGAATCAGGGCGCTACATGAAATTTTAGATTGAATTTTATTTATTTCTTTAGGCATCTACGACTCAGGCCGGGTAGAGTAGGGAAAAGATGGAAGAAGGAGTGGACCAAGACATTAGTTGAATGTATTACTGCAGCATTTGCCTGGTCTTACTGAGGTAAATTACTGGAAAAAGTCAGGATGGTTCTGCTTACTTGTGAGTTAGGACGCTATACGCTCACCCTTTCTCGTAATTAAGTGTATACTTTCTTGTTGCTAATTAGTTGGGCGTTGATGTTTAAATTTCATTTATAAAATTTCGGCAAGAGATGGTTGGGAAGAGAATGTGGGAAGGAAGTTGGCAAGACCGTAGTTTCTTAAGTGTCATCACAACCATTAGACTCGTGTGAATGAGAAAAAACTCGGGGAAAACCATCTGCCACTGGGATCAAACTTTTGTTCTAGCAACTGAGAGCTACAACTGTTTGGTGAATGTTAATATCGTGTATTGCCCTTTTGATCAGAGGGAAGGTAACTAGATGAGATTGACTTAAAATGGAATGTACTAATTCAAGTGAGTACAAGTCGTCTTAACACTGGAATCATGTAGCTGGCGGGTATATGCATATAAAGAGAGATACATTTACTTTATATTCTGTCAAAACCACAGAAAATATTCACGCTAATTGCTCCTACAATATATCCCACTGGCAACAGAAACGCCCAGCGACACCTGCTGGACATACTGTACCTACAAATAATTATGTGCAAAGATTGGAAAATCAAGTGTATGTAGTACCGGAGAGGTTGAAACGCGTTTTAGTATACCCTACCGGTACTGATCTTTTTTAATAATTAGCAAACACCGTTAGACACATACGTACGTCCCGTTGAGAGTCAAGAATTAAAACTGGTATAAAATATATTTTTTTTAATTTAATAGAATAAATTATAGAAAAATTCTAAGTTGCAATCGAAATGTATTGATTGAAAGCATTCAATCACACTTAGTATTTTCGATTTTCTCACCCTGATTTCATTTCAAATTGGTCTTTAGAAATTCAGTTAACAGAAGAAAGCTGAATATGCAGATGATCCTGCGATGCAAAGAAAACGTTGAAAAATATGTGCTGAAGATTGATATGATGTGAACATTTCCCGAGAAAATTTCACTTAATTATATTTTGTTGTTGTAGTCCATTTTAACTCACAGAACTTTCAACTTTTCTTTCCCAAAAGTTTGAGGTTTTGTTTTTCTTTCCCATTCTTTTTTGTTGAGTTGCGTGCCTCGCAAATACCATTTATGTGTGACGTTTGTACCTCGTGACAAACTTTGCTGTGTTGCATTGCAGAGCAACTGCATATCGCGGTTAAGGTCTTCGACTGAGGAGTGGGGATTCACGCGCAGGAGTTGGGGCAAAGCCTTTTTGTCATGTCGCAGTAGAAAGGAAAGTTGCCAATTCCCTTCAGACTCCAGGAGCCTGTTACTTTGGTGTTTGGACAGCAACAAGAGAATGCGCATCGGAAAATGAGAATCCATAAGCATCGTTATCGCCTCATTTCTGTCATTCTGCATACCACTTTATTATATGTGACTTTATTGCACAGGCATCTGTTTTACTTTTTTTTCAGAACGTTTCTCTTTAACTGCCATTAAGAAATATGCGTTTTGTGTGAATGATGTTTGTTCTCTAATAGTTTTAATTTTCCTGACCCGATTTCCAGTAAATTTAAACCTTCTGTAAAAGGGTCCAAGGACAAACTTCAGTTCCTGTTCACGTTCTTAAAGATGATGCAGATTTAACCCCCACCCAAAAAAAAAAAACTGTAACTTCATTTCGCTTAGTTTAGATCACATGAAAAAGATCACAAACAAATCGTTACAGCTACAGTAACCTGAGTCTTCCTAAACGCCGGAATAAATGTCTTCGAAAATGTTATTTTACGTTTGACTAAATAGATGAAATTATGTTCGAGGTAAGTTTTCATAAACTTTACTTTTATGTGGGCCAGTCTAGTAACTATTGACTTCGGCCCGTCACAATTATTCGTCACGTTCTAGTTAAAATCCACACCCATGCTCCTGCCGGGACTCTAACCTTCTAGTTATTGGCCTACACGGTTACCCAATCGGCAAAATTATGTTCACGAAATCGAGAACAGCTCGCCCTTAACAAAACTAGTTATTATGTACAGGTTTACAAACGGAAACATATAGGATAAACCTACGTCTAGTTTGCCTTACCAACAAGAAACTACATTGAAGCTTTTAGAAAACTTGAATTCTTTCACACTTTAAATGTGGGTCACATTCATGCAATTAAGTTAAAATGTGGTTATATCTTTAAAAAAAATATTTGTCAACTAGCGAGCAAATATACTGACAGTGGCGCAACCACAAATTTTCGTTTGGGGGGGGGGGCAAGTATCGGTACCATTGATATATATTATATATATATATATATATATATATATATATATATATATATATGCAGATCTAGAATTTGGCTAAAGGGTATATATGCCATTTTATCTACTGTAAACTTCGATGAAGTCTCATTTTATCCTATGTAAATTTGGTAATCAAAGGTGGCTACAGCCCTTTAACTCCCTTGGATCTGCACTTGTAAATAAATTATATATATATATATATAAGGGTGAGTCATATGTTCTTAGCGTTGGGTGGCCCCGCCCACTCGATGCCGGAAAACCATGTGCAACATGTAGAACAGGTGAAGATGGTGATGGCAGAAAGCGTGTCACGTGTCTGCCTGATCACAGCGCTAACGGTGTGTGGGAGGAACTATGCGTTGAATACACAGTTGGCAGGACAATGGCTGAGGAGAAACTTGTGTGTCGTGTGCTTCTGCGCCATTACTGTAAAAATGGGTTGAATGCAGCATCAGCAGCCAAGGAAATTTGTGCCGTAGAAGGTGAAGGTACTGTCCACCCGTCCACAGCTAGAAAGTGGTTTCACCGTTTTCGGTCTGGTGACACCAATCTCGATGACAAGCCAAGAGTGGACGCCCTGAACGCTGTTGAAGGAAACCCATGAACCAGTACCCGTCAGCTGGCAGATGAGGTCCAGACAACACAAACCAGTGTCGTTCGTCATCTACATCAACTTGGGTTTCGCTCCAGGCAACCGAGAATGGTTCCCCATGATTTGACTCCCGCTCAAGCTCAACAACGTGTGACTCTGTGTGAAGACTGCTTCGAAACCAAACCGATGAACAGATTTTACCGGCGGATCATCACAATTGATGCAAAGTGGATCTTTCTTCGTTATCCTGACACCGGGAAACAATGGCTTCGACCAGGTACCGAGGCGCAGCCAGTGGTTCAAAGAGGGCGGTTTGAAGAGAAAACAATGCTGTGTGTGTGGTGAAATTTCGAAGATCCGGTGCACTGGAAGCTCGTTCCACATGCTCGTTCCGTAGATGGGACATTGTATGCCGAACAGCTGCAACCGGTATACGACATTGTGCGCCGTCGTTATCCAGCACTGGTGAACCGAAAGCGACTGCTCCTCCAATTTGACAACGCTCTATGCCACATGTCAAGAAGAGTCCGCCAGCACATTGTGAACATGGGTGGCGTGGACATTTTTACCCACCCACCCCGCTACAGTCCCGACATTGCGCCATCTGATTTTCATCTGTTTCGTTCCATGGCACACTTCCTGCGGGGCAGACAATTCCATTCCGCGGATGATGTGACAACTAGCATTACTGAGTTCTTTGCTTCAAAGCCTGCAGCCTGTTATCGTCAGGGGCTTGTGTCACTGGTGAAACGTTGGAGAAGGACCATACAGTATGATGGGATGCACTTCGCCGAATAGACTTCTGTGGTACAGGGGGATGCGAGTGCTGCACATTATCCATGTAAACGCTACGAACATATGACTTAACCTGGTATATATATATATATATATATATATATATATATATATATATATATATGAACGAATTTCTAAGTACGAAATGAACTATACCAAATTAAGCATTAACATTAGATGTGAATAAGCTATTTATAAATGGAAATATGTTTTACTGTAACGAATATATATGAGTTTATCATAGTTAGATTCGAATAGCTACCGAATTTCAACATGTAACCAAAATATAGCATTTTCTTCTTAACTTAAACAATTGTCGTGGTTTCGAAGGGTACTGGACCACTGTGGCCAGCTGTTTGACTTCAGCTCTTCGGAGCTTCGTGCCAGGGAGTTTTTTTAAAGAACTAAAACGTTAAGCCATGTTTAAGCATTGCAATTAACCTGGCCTAAAATATACTAGATATTTAAATATATATTGTCCACTAGCGATGATTAAGGGGTGGGGTGGAGGGCAGTTGCCTCCCAATTCTTACACTCGCACTATATAATGTACTCTTTAATACTAAATTTATAATGGTAAAATTTTGGCCCCCTAGCCATCTCCCAAGTTCTACACTGTAAAAAAAAATCGTAACAAAATTTACATCATTCGGTGGCAATCTGTTTGCCACCGATTTTTTACAGTGCAGCACCCACTCAATGTCACTGGACATATTACAAGACGTATGAATTGTTCTATTTCTTATCCATAGACTTAGCTGACTTGTTGAACAATTTCTCAGTGACACATTCGATTGGAATTTTCGTCCTTTTTTCGTTTACCTTATGTTCTAAAACTTCGAATACAGTTTGTTGCTGCTTCATTATTCGTCTAAATGTTGTCATATACAGAGCACACAAACAAACAAATTCAAACAATATATGATTTCTAGAAAAATAAACGAGAACACACTATCTATTCGCTATTGTAGGAGCGAATCCAGGCTCAACATTTGGGTGGGTGTGTGTATGGGAGGAAGGTGGTTGAAAATACAAAGATATTTTATTTCCTTATTTATTTAATATTTATTTTATTTACATTAAAACTCTGGAATGAGTTTAATTTAATTTTGAAATTTAAAAAAATCCACATTCTGTTGGAGGGGGAGTGATCCCCCCTGGCTCCGCCTCTGCGCTATTGTAACATCTTGCTTAACTAACTTCTGCACGGAACAATTCCATCGTCTAGTGGTGTAAATCTAAAGTTGTGTTAACAGTTCTGTAACTAGCATTTGGCGAACATTTTCCAAAAGTATTTTTTCGCATTTACCTGAAATAAAGGTCCCCTCTTTTTATACTCTGTTTTCATTATGAATTGCTTTTGTGTAACAATGCTGTATCGGCGAACCAAAAGAAAGTGCTATTGCGGCGAGCGAGGAAAGAAATAAATAGTCGTCAGACTCTTGAAATTGTTTTTAAGAAAAGGAGTAATTTGAAGCTGCTTCTGTTATAAAGCAATATATTTAAGCGTAAAAATAACGATGTATCAGAATAAGAGTAGAAAGTTGATTTTTTAGGAGGGGGTGCAAGACAGTGGTGGCGAATGATCAAATTAGAGGTTATAGATATTAATGAACTACTAACACAACCGAAGAATTTCATATTTCGCAAGAGAAAACATATTGAGGGAAATTGTTCAGTTTGCACCTTAAATGCCGCACATGATACCTGAGATGACATGAGTTAAATAATTTTTTTCAGGAGAGGAGACAAAAGATGCACAAACTAAAAGTTATTGTAACCTTTATAAAAAAATAAAGGAGAATAAGAGAAAACAAAAGTATCGACAATTCCATGAAAAATTAGCTGCATTGAAATGTGTAACACAAAAGCACTTGAGCAGGAACGGCGCTAACATCAGACAGTTGGGAAGGGGGTCACAGGAGGGGCAATTCAAACATAATACGAACTGTGTAATAATAGTATAAAATATTACGTCATCTACAATTTCTGAGACATAAGAAGGGGACCGAGGGAAAATTTAGGGGACACGTTCCCCCTGTCGCCGTCCCTAGTAACGGTCTATACAATTTTACAATTTCAAAAATCCAGGTGGGGCAAGGCAATGAATGTCCCCTACAATCTTTCCCATTGTGAGCGTCCATGGATAGTATCCACTGGACTGGATACACATTTGATTTTTGCTATACAAATTGAGCTAGTACTTACTTCTTTCCGTCGTTTCAGACTACAAATCTGTCCTTTCTTCATCTTTCTTTTAAACTATAATAGCTCAAACAATGTATGCTGTCGCTTCATAACCGTCTAAGCTAAACTCACTCAAATCAAAATAAGAAATGTTTCGAACTTGAATGAGGACTAAACATACTCCCAGCCAGTTAACTACTACCCACTGTTCGAGGCAAATTAGTAGAAGTTTATGCGCTAGAATCAATATTTACTCTAGTGGATTAAATGTGAACGATTAAGCTATTTCCTTTTTTCGTCTCTGTATTGGTTAGAATAATAAAAAAATTAATATATATATATATATATACAGGGTAAGTCAAAATGATGTACCCGATTTCATAAATTTATTTTGTGAAATATAATGAACATATCTGAATGTAATACATGTGGTAGGAAGGGTAACTCTCAAAGTTTTTTTCAGTCACATCACAAGTGCTCTA